>VXBA01003169.1:287136-396344 GCA_013399895.1 Serilophus lunatus
CTGCTCCTCCTGCCGGGCGGGGAAAGGGGAAGGCAGTGGGGCGGGCGGGACTCCCAGCGGCACGGAACGCCCCGGGTGGGAAGGGGAGACGGGGCGGTGCGACCCCCCGGCTCGAGAAGGGCGTTCCCGGGGCACGCGGCACGGGGGCGCGTCCGGGCGGCCCCCGGGTGTCGCCGGCGGGGGAGAGGCCGCGAGCGCTCGGGGCAGCGAGCTCCGGTGCGCGGTTGCCCGCACAGGGAAGCAGCTCTTCCTCATATTCGGATGGAACACCCTGTGCATCAGTTTCTCCCCGTTGCCTCTTGTCCTGTCCCTTGGCATCGGGGACACCGTCCCCTTGGATGCTGATACGCACTGGCGGGGTCTCCTCTCGAGGCTGAGAAGGCTCAGCTCCCTCAGCACCCCCCTCGTCACAGAGAAGCTGCAGTCCCTTAATGACTTCTGTTGCGCTCCGCTGGGCCCGCTTTAGGAGCTTCGTGTCCCGCCTGTGCTGAGGAGGCCAGAACTGGGCACGGCCCTTCCCAAAGCCCTGATACAAGCAGTGATAACAGCACTGATAACAGCCCGGGACGGGCGGGCTGGGGGCTCCCAGCGCTCTGGGCCCTGCACCGCCGCCCGCGCCCGCTGGGGGCGCTGCGCCCCCCGCCCCCCTCCCTCCCGCGCCTGCGCGGACCGTACCACCCCCTCCGCACCCCCCGCGCCGCGGGTTGGTTCCGGCGGCGGCCGGGAGCGGCGCTTCTGGGAGCGGGATGGCGCAGAAGACGTGGGAGCTGGCCAACAACATGCAGGAGGCGCAGAGCATCGACGAGATCTACAAGTACGACCGCAAGCAGCAGCAGGAGATCCTGGCGGCCAAACCCTGGACCAAGGAGTGAGCGAGGGGCAGCGGGGCCGGGCCGGGGCGGGCGGCGAGGGGCGGCCCGGGTCTGACGGCGCTGTGTGTGCCCCCGCAGCCACCATTACTTCAAGTACTGCAAGATCTCGGCGCTGGCGCTGCTGAAGATGGTGATGCACGCCCGGTCCGGCGGCAACCTGGAGGTGATGGGGCTGATGCTGGGCAAGGTGGACGGCGAGACCATGATCATCATGGACAGCTTCGCCCTGCCCGTGGAGGGCACCGAGACCCGCGTGAACGCGCAGGCCGCCGCCTACGAGTACATGGCTGCCTACATCGAGAACGCCAAGCAGGTGAGCGGGGGGTGTTTCTCCCCCTCCACGCGGGTCCTGTGGGTCTGCTGAGCTGCGCCGGGGCTTGCAGGCTGTTCCCTCTCGGCCGGTGGTAAAGCCCCTGCCCGGTTTGCCCTGTTTCTCTTCTCCTGTGTCAGCAGCAGGGAATGCAGGGCCCTGCAAACATCTTCACGTACGTATTTCCGTGTCATCCAAAGTTGGGCTCGGTGATGTCGGAGGTGTTTTCCAACTGTAGCGGTTCTGTAAGAAGTACCGTCGTCTTTCTTTTTGGGATTGTTTTCCTTGCTCAGGAAGTGTTTTTGTGGCTGCAGCTAGTGGCTTGTGGATGGTACAGGGAGGGAGGGTGTTCCTGAAATAACCGATACATGTTTCTAAAAACAGTATGCAAATTTAAATATATATGTGCACTGGACATGCTTATAATTGTAGATCAGGACTATGACATTTATTCTTACCTGCTTCTGAAGTCTTACTGCATAGCCAGGCTGCTCTTTTCCATAAAAGAAGGAAAATACATTTGTGAAGAAATTGCCAAAGAAAGAAGTTAAGTTTCAGTGCAAGTAATTATTTGTTCAGAAACGTAGCTGAACAGATTCAAATGACTGTTTCCCATCTTTATCACTCTGTATTCAGAGATCCATGTCATACTCAACCTGACTGTGCAGATCTCATGTGCAGAAGGGTAACAGAAATATGACTCTGCTCTGTGGCTGGTGTAGAAACCAGCGCAACACATCAGAGCACCTGCTGATGTGTTTCTTCCAGTACAGAGCAATCTTGCACTTCAAATGAGGGTTGAAATAACTTCAACTCTCCAAGCTCAAATAGTTTTAAGACCCGTTTGACCCTTTGATTTTTAAACCACCTAAAATTCGAAGAAGCCACTTACTTACTATGTGGGTATAACAGAGGAGTATTTGAGCTGTATTGGAGAGTTGTACTTATGTTCACAGCCTTGGCAGGTAGGGGTACTGAGTTGTATGTGCATGAGGCTGAATCATAACATCAGCAAAGAATAAACACAATCCAGAAGTACATATGTTCTGAGACTTTTTAAAATTATTCATCCCTGTTAATGAGAAAATTTAGAAATAATTTCTTTAATCCAGTTTGTTTTATCTGGAAACTGTCAGTGCTGGGATACTAATACTGTTGTCGCAGAAAGTAGGTAACTTGAAGAGATGTCTTTAGAAAAAGACATATTCCTATCTTTTTATTGGGTAGAAATACCGAGTTTCAAAATGGTAAGTATATAGCATAAAATTAGGGGGTTTATTTACAGTTAGTTCAGCTGGTGTTTAAAACAGTCCAGGTTTCTGTAGGAGTTCTCAAATCGTAGGAAATGGTTTTTCCTGTTGTTTATGTTGTACAGTTTTGCCTATAGTTCACAATTTTGAAATTGAATTCGTGTGCAAATGTAATAACTCCACTTTGGCAGGGTTTGCAGGCATGTTCCATGTTTGATTTTGGGAAGCACTGGAATCACTCTTTTTAATATGAAGTTGCTAGTTTATATATTTCCTTGCATAAGTGCTTTATAGAGGTCAGTGTTGCAGTTATTTGCTTCTCCGTGGGCAGGATCTGGTATTAATAGAGTTAAAATGTCTTATAAGTCTGTGTGTTCTCTCCTATATTTATATTTTCCCAATTGAACCTTCCTGACATGTTCAGTATTGGGCAAAAACAAACAGGTTTTGTGTCTAAACACATCTTAACTCTTAGAGAAGAACTGACATGTAGGCTTGGACTGAAATTATCCAATGCAGTATGGAGCAGCTAGTAAGCAATTCCTCAGAGAGGATTACAAAACTTAGGTTCAATGGGTGTTTGTTCTCCTGGGTTTGTTTTTTTGCTTTGTTCCTTTTTCTTCCACTATTTCTAGAGATAGCCAGGGCTGTTATTTGGAAACTTTTTTAGAGCCGGCTCTGGGCAATAATTTCTGCCATTCCTTGTGTTTGAAAACATCCCTTTCAAATTAATTTTTAAACCTACCACCCATCAAACAGCGTGTGCCTCTGAGACGTGTGTTATTTACTAAATTCATTCCCTACTGACGTTCCATACAGTGTATGGGAATACAGATGGGTGTGTTATATCCACCCTGAGAAATTCCTCCTGCCTGCTGAGGAGTCCCAGCTCACCATCTCATCACGGGGAACCTCTTCTGTCCCTCAGCTGTCACTGAAGGAGGAGCTCCTGGCTTCGCGAAGGTCCTTGTCCTGTGGCAGCAGCTGGAGCAGGGAATGCCGATACCACACGTGGGGCTGTTTTTAGGGCCCAGCTGAGCAACCCAGTTGCACAGTTTGCCCTCCCCCGGCGGCGCAGTGTGCTGGAAGGGCCGCTGGAGGGCAGCCCGTGCTTTGAGAATGGGGATGAACGCCGGGGCTGTTTCCCCTTCCCTTCTCTTAGGTGGGACGCCTGGAAAATGCCATCGGCTGGTATCACAGTCACCCCGGCTACGGCTGCTGGCTCTCGGGGATCGACGTGAGCACCCAGATGCTTAATCAGCAATTCCAGGAACCCTTCGTAGCAGTGGTTGTAAGTATTGGCCGATGGGTGATAAACGGCATAGCAAATCGTCTGAAGAGGAGATAACTGTTAGATTTCGGGCTGTTAACATTCTAGCAGTGTGTATGTTGCACGATGGAAGTGTTAGATCCACATTTTAAATTCGTGCCACTCCTTTTGCTTTGCTGGCCACATACTGGCCAAACCTTTAACATTGTTTGCCCAGGCCATTTTCACTGCATTGTTCCAGCTATGGGGGCTTTGTTCAAATCCATACATTAACTTAAAGTCCTGCTTGGCACTTTTGCAAAAAAAAAAAGTATTGAGCAATCCATTTTTAACTTCCTGTGACAGATACTTTTGTTCTTTTCCTTCTGTTGAAATAGAGCAAAGCATATTCACAGAGGTCTGTCATTTTGCACCTGACGTGCCTTTTAAATTAAGTCAGTGGCATAGTATAAGGCAGAGGACAATAGGAAATCTATCCTTGAAGAGGAAACCTGAAGAAAATCCTTGACACCAGGTTCTTCCAGGCTTCAGATACATCTGAAGTCAAAAGTAAATCTTAGTTTAGATGCTCTTTGTGTAACCATTGCTACTGAATGAATTCAAAGGAAAAATACTGAAATTAGTCAGAAAGAAGGACTATAACTGATGAAAGAATCATGTAAGAAAAATATAAATGATGCTTAAGAAGTATTTTCATCACGTGAGTTTTCCTGTTATGACACAATTTCACAGATTGAGTATTACCTGTATTTCTACAGATTGATCCAACAAGAACAATATCTGCAGGAAAAGTAAATCTTGGAGCATTTAGGACATATCCTAAGGTAAACAGTTCAGATTTCCTAGTGTGGGATCACTGAGCTGTCTTTAAATATGTATAGATTGTTTCTGAAGATTATTGCAGTTTGATCCGCTGTGCTGTACTGTATGTCATTGCTCACTCCAAAAGGAAGACAGACTGATAGACTGGTTACTGCATGCCTTTGGGGATTGATTACATTTACAAAAGTTGATTTCTAGTTTGGTTTTCACAGAGTTTTGGCAGTGTTAAATATGCTATCTAGATTGTGGAGCTGTATCTTAGAAGAAGCTTCCTCTGTCTTTGGTCTGAGAAATGGTCTAATTATAGCCTGCCGTGTTACTCATTTGAAAAAAACTCAACTATTGCTTACTGGCTTGCTTTTGATAGACCTGCCAAATGTAATGACTGCTAGTAAAGCCAAATGGAAAACTGAAATCCAAGGAAATTCTGAATTTCAGGTTGCCAGGTGAAATGTCATTTTCCCTAGGAAAAATAAACTAGAATTGCATAAACTAGATATTTTTTGTAAAGTGCTTCCAAGAGTTTAGGCATTTAAAAAAGTCCTAAATTACTGTGTCATCTTTGCCCTTTGTTGATATTTTAGGGCTATAAACCTCCTGATGAAGGTCCCTCCGAATACCAGACTATTCCACTTAATAAAATAGAAGACTTTGGTGTACATTGTAAACAGTAAGTGACATAAAAACTTACAGCTTTAGCATTTTTGTGTTTAGGCTAGAAATTCAGCACAGAAAAGTAAATTCCTTGGAGTGTTTAAAATCTTGACGTTCATTGTTGCTTTAGCACTTGTTCATTTTGTGAAAAAGTGTTAGTGGCATTTATCAGGAGATGTTTTAAGAGAGGACCGTTGGAAAGACAAAGATAAACCTGCTTAAAAGCTTTAAAGTTGATTTCTAGACACCTTTTACTTATGGCAGAGGAGAAAGGCTCAGATGTAGATTGATCAGGAGAGCTGGGGAGCCTCTAATCCACCTGCTCTTCGGAGCTGAGGTGAGTGCTGTGCAGCTCGTTATCCTCCTTCACTGGGCGTGTTAAGATTGTTTCTGTCTTCGGTAGGATTGGAAGGTGGTGCAGCTTCAAGGGTAAGATCAGTAACAGGAAGAATTACTGCTTTTTCTCTCCTGCTAGTTTACTTTCCATAAATTAAAAAGGTAGTTTAGTTTTAACCATTGTTTCTTTAGCTGTTCTATCCCCCAATGTATGTGCCTCACTTCATACCTACATTTATTTATTTTGACCTTGTTTTGCCAGGTCAGTCCCCTGAGCTGACCTGACTTGTGGGAGCACACTCATCCTTGCTGGTTAAGCTACAGTGGGGTAGAAAGTGGAGACTGATGTTGGAGACACAGTGTTTGCAAAGCAGCTAAGGAAGGATGGGACCACTTCTTTCAATAGCAGCCTGCTTTCAATTCTGCCTTCAGCATCTGTGTACAGAGAACTTGCAGACCTCATTGTCACTGCTCTGTAGGATGTTGCATAGAGGTTTTTTTCATGGTTTGATGCAGGGATATCTGATCTCCGGTGCTTTTATAGTTGAATACAAAGTCTGACTCTGAAGTGATGAGGAAATTAAAACAATTGGAATTTGTCTTCCTATCCAATTTGAGCAAAAATGCAGAACAGGAACTACACAGAAATTTTTGTAGAACTGTAATGTTCCTGTCGTTTCAGAGTTCTTAATGGTCTGGCATTGACCATAAACCCATTTTTTTAAGCATGAAATGAGAATATATTTTATTCGTTCTATTTTAAGGGTGGTCAATTAGGAAAAGTTCATTTGGCAGGGGTTTTTTTGAAGTTGGAAGTGTTTAATAGTTATCATTATAATCTCCATCTCAGCTAGCTGACTTCTTGTACAAGTCATTGCTGTCTATCTAAAATAAGAAAGTATTTTCCAGTCTTTCCTAGAAGGAAACAGCAGTTAGCCAAAGAGAGGAAATTAAAACTAAAAACTTGTCACATTAGTAAATTACTGATAATGCAAAAGACTACAGTGGTCGTGACCTCTCATTGAGTAGTCTGACTAAGAATTAGTTTAGAGAACTGGAACGATAATTATGGAATCATAGAGCATTTATGTTGGAAAAGACCTTTAAGGTCACCAAGTCCTGCTGTTAATCCAGCACTGCCAAGTTCACCACCAAACCATGTCCCTAAGGGCCACATCTACATGTCTTTGAAATACCTCCGGGGACTCAGCCACTTCCCTGGGCAACCTGTTCCGATGCTTGACAACGCTTTCAGTGAAGAAGTTTTTCCTAATATCCAATCCAAACCTCCCCTGGTGCAACTTGAGGTCATTTCCTCTCTCTTTGAGTGTGTTTGGGAGAAGAGACAAACCCCCACCTGTCCTAAAACCTCCTTTAAGGTAGTCATAGACAGAGCTAAGGTCTCTGCTTTTTTAGCCTCCGTTTTTCCAGGCTGAAGCACCTCAGCTCCGTCAGCCACTTCTCCTAAGACTTGTGCTCCAAACCTTTAATGATCCTGTCTGTTTGAAACGCCAGTGACCACTAATCACTTCATGGTAGCAGTCTGGATAGTCTTAATCAAACTTTTCTCCATTAGTTGATGTTCAAAGCCCAATGCTACACTGTTTCCATTTAATCTTTTTACTAAGTTTATTACATTTTCCCTCAAAAAACTTGAATTTCTCATTTGTAATCTGCCACACATCTCTTTGAAGAACTGGCTCAGTATCTCATTTTTTTGTCACATATGTGCAATAATGGTATTTGTTCTATCACGGAAGTATTACAGTGTGGTGAGTTGGTAGATTTTATAGCATTGTTATTTCTGATGGGACTTCTTACAGAAATGCCAAGCAAAATAACTTCACAGAAAAACCGAGAGATAACTGGGTTATTGATAATTTGCTCAAGGATTTCCTGATTAAAATAAAGTTTATTATAGCTCTTAGATGTTGCTGTTATTCACCTTTACTGCTGACTTTGCATAGCTCAGCTTTCTATCTGCTTTATCATCTCGTGTGAATTTTGTAGCACCAGTAAAGCCTGGCTCTCAAAATAGGGGTGGTAGAACATGCCTATTTGTAACATTTACTGCTACCAAACATTCCTAAGGGACATAGAGGTGATACAAGCAGCACTGCAATCATCTGTAAGTAACAGTTATTACAGTATTGAAGAACCCAGGCATGGAACAGGGCGTCACTGCATTGCACAAGAAGTTGTCAAGAGAATAATTAAAAGCCCCTTGTGATTTCATTAAATAGAACATAGCAATATGTGTGGGGATTATGTTTACCATATATTAAAGCAATATATGAGTTACTTATGGAAAATCTTAGAATTGAAACTGGGGGTAACTTTTTTATTATTCGGTGCTTTGAATTTTTGAAGATACTTGCCAATCATTGGAGATTTTTTCAGTTTCATATTCTTTGGGTGTGACAGTCAACCAACATATATAGATGGAAGCTTATTTTGTTTGCATGTTTGTTTTTAAAGGTATTATGCATTAGAAGTCTCCTACTTTAAATCATCTTTGGATCGTAAATTGCTTGAGCTTTTGTGGAACAAGTACTGGGTGAACACTCTCAGTTCTTCTAGTTTGCTTACTGTAAGTACCATACTGTGTTGTTGTGTACATTTATTCATTCAAGAGTGCTAAAAGCCAGACCCTCATCTGTAAAATGCTTAGTAGATATAGATATAGATCCCACATTAAGAGTCTATCAGGTTATACAAGAAAGTGAGTTTTTCCTAATCATAAGTACTGAAATGTTCCTCATGTCTGCTCTGTCAAAGTAGAAGGTGGGAATAACTTACATTTAATTTTATTGAGTTCTCCTTACATACTTAAATTTTGTCTTAAACATCTTTTAACCTTGTATCTCTATGCAGCACTGAAATTAATAGTATGCCTTAAAATAATGATGTTTAATAAGTAAACACTTAAAAGTCAATGGGACTGTTGAAACAAGGTTGCAACAGAAATACTGCAGGTAGAGCTTCAGTGTAACAGCTCAACATCAAAACCTTCCCTCTGTAGAACTCAGTTTTATACCTTTTCTCTTGGTCAGAACCAACTGAGCTTTACTTACTCTTTCATAATTTAGGGCATGGGTTGAAGGTAATAAAGCATGCCCATTTCAGGCTTTAGGGACTGAGCATTTGTCACAGGTTCAGCTTCTGTTCTCTCAACCACCACTCGTGCCATTCATCTCCTGTGACATTTCAATTGCAGATAAAGGTTAAAATACACAGCACTGCAGGCTTAGAACCTCTTTTCTGATTTTGCTTGTTTTGTGTATATGGGCTTGAATCTATAGCTTAGAATTCAATATGTTTATTGCCTTCTTTCTCCTAAGAATGCCGACTACACCACTGGCCAGGTCTTTGATTTGTCTGAAAAATTAGAACAGTCAGAAGCTCAGCTTGGAAGGGGCAGTTTCATGCTGGGTTTAGAGACTCATGACAAGAAATCAGAAGACAAACTTGCAAAGGCAACAAGAGACAGGTAAGATAATGTATACATTTGTTCTTCTCTGTAAAAAGTGTCATTTTGTTTTAAACTTTTATGGTGCCTGTAATTGTAACATGCCAATTAAATTGTATCCTGACAAGATTAGAGATAAGAATGATTAGATATGAATGAAAGTCTCCAAATGTCATTAGTTATTTTTGAAAGTGAAAGACTTTACAGTCTTTTTTCCCGGAATAAATCCAACTCCAGTTTACTAAACCAAAAACCTCAGTAAAATTCCATCAGAATATGCTGAACAAAAAAAAAGATGTTTTCTGTCACATGCAAAATTGTAACACTGCTAGAAAACAGCACATTTCTGTGGTTAGTCGGGTTAAAAGCAACAGTAAATGAAATTATTGTGTAGAACATGATTGTAAGAACTACTGCTAACAGTCCAGTAAGTTTAGTTTATACAAATGTAATGCTTTTACTCACATAAAGATTAATAACTGTCTTTTTTTCCCCATGTTCTTTAATATATCCTTTTTTTCCACAAATGAGGGAAGGAATTTTTGTTGTTTTGCTTTTAGGAAGTAGATTACAGATATTCTGGCCTTTGTATTTAGCTACCTTGCCTGGTAGCAAATACTTGCTATTATCAGGTGATGAACTTGTTATCACTGGGTGTACAGAATTGTTTCAAAGAAGTTGTTCCATTTTTCTCTCTGTTTTCCATATATGTTTGTTGGTAATCAGCTTTTTTCTTTTTTGAGCTTTGAAATACACAAGTTGCTTCTCACTAATACTCAAATCTCTTTCCCAGTAGCCTTAATGATAAATGTGCTTAGACTATATAATGTTATAGTCACTATTTTTCCAAGTAAAATCTTCAAGAAACAGTAATAGTATGCAACAAGTCATACAGATGGGTGGTTCAAGAACATCATATCTGGCAAATTTCAGACCTTAAAAAGCAAGAAGTATTGCACTGTACATGCTCATGAAATCTCAGATCCATTTATGGAGAAGGCAAGACTCACCTTTAGGCATCACTGGAGTGTTCTGAGAGAGAGATAATAAGTCCATTTAATAAAGAGCAGTTCTGTAGAATACCTTGGAACAGACTGCAAAAATCAAACAAAATCTGGGATGTACTACTTTTCAGATTTTGAAGTTTTCTGGCCTTCTTCCTCATAATTTTATCCTGATACATAGAAGTTTTCTAGTATTCTGTCCCCCCACACACACCTCCACATTAACAATGTGTGTTGTAGTACCAACTTTACTAGCAGATGAGTTGTGTCTTATTAGGTAGGCATAAACAAAATCCAAAGAAAAAAATGAGATCTTGTGTGAACAGGAATTATTTTATTTACATCTTGCTCGCTCTGACTCATGTGAACACAAGGCTTTGCCTTACTAAAGAATGAGCCTGCCTGTGTTGGACAGGCCTTTGTTCCCCAGAAAGCAGTGGGGAATACCTGCAAATGTAGTGTGGTCATTGCTAAATAGAATCAGAGTTGCTGTTGTGCTCATACAGAATCCTTTTGCAATGGAGTGAAGGCTGTTGTTGGCTCATAACAGCCAAGTTAAGTGATACCTCTCAGTGCCTGTAGTGAAACAGAACAGCAATCCTTAAAAGACGTGAGAAGGAAGGAGTTGCTGACAAGATTGCATTGATTTTGGTCTCTGTTTTGTGTCCAGTAATACTGACTGCATTTTATTTTCCTGTTACTCTCACCTGATTACAGTTAGTCTAAGAAATAACTTTCTTGCAGATACTTCTGTTTCTGTTTAGTCTTCATCAGTAGTTAGTTTATAAAGTCTAAGACTGGAAGGGGTTGTTGTTGTCATGAATTCTGCTTTCCTGTGTAACAAAAGCTACGGTAGTTCCCAAAACAGATTGTAACACATTTACAGATGCATGTTTTTCTTCAACTGGTGAGCTTTACTTTTAGAAAAGACAGTAAAAGACTCGTACAGACACGGGACAGTTGATTCAGTGGCACCTAAACTACTTTGAAGAAATAAGGTTGCAAAACTTACTAAGGGATTATTTGACATACCCGTTTTAGGAAAAACAATGCTGTGAGGCATTAGCATAAAGGTGCTTACACTGGGCTGTATGGTGTCTTCTTTTAGTGTACATAAACATCTCTAAGGACCATTTTCTAAGGGTACATATGCATTAGCTATTTGTGCTCCAAGTCGGCTTCTTCTCCTTAAGATTTGTTTATCTAGCTAGTAGTAATTTGTGTCTGTTCTCCACACCTTGAGGGCTGATTCATCTTTTGCATTTGTGTATTCTGGTTTTATGTATTAGCTTGATATTACATCCCTCTAAGCCAGACACTGGGAAAACATGGGTCAATAGGAATCCTCTCAGCTGGGGGGAGAGTTTGCACATGTTACATATTTTGCCCAATAACTGATTAGTTCTACAAACTCTTCTTTTAAAGTTCCCTGTAAAGTTTCTCAGAGGAGCCATGGTTACTGTGCACTGCTGTCCTTGGGTTGGGCAAAGGAGTGAGAACCTTCAGGTATTGGTAAAAACAGCTGGTAGCTCCATTCCCCCAAGGATTTTTTAATTATTTTTTTTTGTTCAGATGACCATAGAGCCCACTTGCTGTCATTAAGGTAAGACGTCCTAAATTGCCAGACAAAGAAGTTCTCTTGAATTGGTCCTTGTGTGTATAGTCAGTTTGCTTTGTAAGTAACAAAAAAGTATTGGCAACAATGGCTAAATTGCTGTGTGTGACTTTTCCTTTCTGGACAGTTCTTATGATTCATGGGGTTATGGGCACCCTGAACTTCCAAAACAGCTGAATATCTTCAAAGAAAATGACAGTTCTGTTCAGTTTTTGTCCAACATTGAATTTATGCTTGTTTTTCAGCTGCAAGACCACCATAGAAGCTATACATGGACTGATGTCTCAGGTTATTAAGGATAAACTTTTTAATCAAATTAATATAGCTTGAAGTCCAGCACCAGCTGATATGGATCTCCAAAGCAGAAAATACCATAGTTTCTTTCACTTGGACTTGTTCAATTTGGGAAATGAAGTTGGAGTGGAAAATTATTCATTTAATTTGTAGTACTTTAATACTACCCACCTGTCTGACCAGTTTTAAAGAACAAAATGTTCTGAAATGTAGTGCAACTTTTTGTTCTTTATCATAAAACACAAGCAGTTTGCAGAATTGTTCCAAAAGAAAAATAAACGTAACTTACTGGATTTTGGTCTTGATATTTATCTCTGTTATCCAACTGCAATAAAAGAATTTTGAAACTGACTGAGTGCTTTGGGCCTTGATATTTTTGGCAAGCATTTATCTTCTCGTTTTCTTATTCTTCTGTAGAAAAGTTCTGTCTACTCAGATTAGATGGTAACCTATGCAGCATAAGAAGTTTGTTTCTCATATTTTAATATCTATGTTTAAGAATTGAAATCCCATTTGTTTGTCTTTTAACAAGTTATTAAACCTATTGGAGCCTTTTTTGATTTAGGTCTTACCAGTCCAGCCAGAAATGGCTTCTTCTCACACTAATGAAACATTTATGGATGGTGCAACAGTATTTTGCTTACAGCTGTGAAACTCGTAATATGGTTAGGTACCATTATTTTTCTCCTGCTCACCTTTCCTTGCTTGTCACAGTCACTTGTTGCAGGCAAAGGAACAAAATGAAAAATTATCTCTGAAATTTGTTTTAGGCTAATTTCAGGCCACAGATACTAAGTGCATTAATCGTAATTGCTGGCTTATAACATGGTGCTGCTGCGGGACTGATCTCTGTTTGTTTTGGAGGCTTTTATACTGAATTTCAATAATACAAGATGTTTGGATTTCTTTTAAGTTTTTGTCCTTAATCCTGAGTTTCCTGGGGGTTTTGGAATGTTTACTTTTAGGATAATTTCTGCTTTATACAATATGCCATTATGCTTTATACCTTAAGTAACTGATACTTCTTTTCAACCTTAATTCTGCCTTGATGTGGGTTTTGTTTTTGTTTTGGTCTGGAAATTTTAATAGCTATTACTCATTTGGGGCTTTTCATCCAAATGGATGTATTATAAGCTAAGATGCAAGTTATACAATGAAAATTTTTAATTCAGCAGGGAAATGCAGATACCCTGAAGCAGAAATTCATCAAGACTTTTAAGGCAGCAGCAGCCAACTGTATAGGAAAAATATGTTTACTTGGAGCTAGTAAAGCTGAGATAATTATCAGATGTGGAGTTTGATAGAACAGTTTCATTCTTTCAGCATGGCAGTGATGGTGGGAGGCAAGAGAAGAAAGCTGTAGTATTCTAATATTCAAAGCTCTTTGTTTTCTTGGAACCAAAATAACAGTGCCCTTCTCTTTGATCAACCATTTTTAATGCTAGCATTACTCCACATTCTGAGATCAAAATTCCTTGCCTGATGGATGATTACTACAAAGAAGTCATCCAAATCTACACACACACACACACACACACACACACACACACACACACACACACACACACACACGGGTGTATCCTGAGTGCTGGAGAATCATTAGCAGATCGAGAGTACACTTCCATTCCACCAGTTTTGAGACTCCAAAATTACTAGAAATAAGAGTATTCTTGAGAACAATACATGCTGTGTATCAACAAATACATCAATTTGTTCTTCCACATTTACACCAACTATTTATTGAGAAATTGTTTTATGCAAATGCGTGTCGCATCAGGTAATTGACAGCTGAAGTAGTGCAGTACATACAAAAGCACGTACAAACATGTTCTCTTTGGTTAGATTTGGTTAGATTTTTTTTTAGCGTTCAAAATTAGTACCTTTCACATTTTAATAAATAAAAATCTTAATTTCTTACTCCAACAGTATTTAAAATTACTATTAAAATTACAGAATGCTGAAATGCTGAACTGTCTTTGGACTTCTGTTTTTTTTTTCCAAGTCTTTCTGTATACTCACCTTTCTCATGTATGGAAATTGCATGTTAAAACTATTTAGACAAACTAATACCAAAAAATACCAAGAAATGCATGCATATTTGTGACAGTCCAATACCAAGGACTAAGCTGTAATTCCTAATAGAGTACCAGTTTGCCTTACTGTTTGCAGGCTTGGAGACGGGCTGTTCAGATTTGTTCTGTGATTACTGGGACAAAGATGCTTCATTATCCTATCAGACCTTGTCCTTTGAAGTTCCCTTCAAATGTTTGGTAAGAAATGGAATGGTGTCTTCTATCCTGAAGTTTGAATGGTTGTGCTTTTGTTGCCTTGTGGAATGAGGGGAAAACCATAAATTTTTCTTGCCTTTTTTTTTTGAAATTTACTGCACAGAGTAATGCAGCTGTGAGGGACTGGCTTCTGTTTCTGTTCACCTGTTGTCCTGTTTTCCAGTCTTAAACACAAGTAGGTGAGAGGAGGTGAGGGGTTATGAGAAATGCCCTGCTGGTTGGCCATCTCCAACAGCACCTGTAGGAGTGCTGCTGAGGGAGAGCACCTGTACCTGGCCGCTTTTTTACCTGTTTTAAGTGGATCTAGTACGTCTAGTTCTAATAGCATGGCGTGTGGTAATTAACAGTTTGCCTTACCCTCCACCTTTATATTTATTAACTTCTATCATATTGTCAGCCTTCCTTCTGAATTGAAAAGTTTCCGCTTTTTCATGCCATTGTTATAAAGTTGCCACTTTACTGACTTGATAAGTTTAGTGGCCTTCCATACCATATCTCGTATCCTGTTTTGGCCTTGACATGCAGAGCCCAGAACTGCACTGTATTCAAGAGTTGTGTGCACCAAAGTTTTAGAGAGAGGCAAAATAGTTCTCCCTTGTTTCCTTGTCTTCCCTGTAAAAAGCTAATTAGGTGATCAGGCTATTAGGGTAAATTTTTTTCTGCATCCAGCAGCCCCTATTTGTACCCCGAAGCATGCAGATTTTCAAAGCCTCAGCACTTACTCAGAGGGAAAATGGGAGTTAGTAAACATTGTTTGCCTAGACCTCTTACATTACATGTCCACCTGGTGTTCAGTAAAGACTTTGATACCACTTCCCACAACATTTCTCCTGGAGAAACTGACTCCTCATGGTTTAGAGAGGTGCACTCTTCACTGAGTGAAAAACTAGCTGGATGGCCAGGCCCAGAGAGTGATGGGGAGTGGAGTTGCAGCCAGCTAGTGGCTGGCCGTGAGTGATGTTCACAGGCTGGATCCATGGGCCGAGGCCAAGGGTATGACATTCAAACAGTGTGAAGTACCAGGTCCTGCAGTTTGGTCACAACAACACAATAAAAAACTACAAGCTTTGGGCAGAGTAGCTGGAAAGCTGCCCAGCAGAAAAGGACCTGGGGGTGCTTGTTGACAGCTGGTTGAACATGAACCAGCAGTGGCCAAGTGGCCAAAAGGCCAATGGCATCCTGGCCTATATCAGCAATGACGTGGTCAGCAGGACCAGGGCAGTGATGGTCCCCCTCTACTCGGCACTGCTGAGGCTGCTCTTCAAATCCTGTGTTCAGTTTTGGGCCCCTCACTCAAAGAAAGACATTGAGGTGCTGGAGCATTATCCAGAGAAGGGAATGGAGCTGGTAAAGGTCTGGAGCATGAGTATAATGAGCAACTGAGGGAGCTGTGGTTGTTTAGCCTGGAGAAAAGGAGGCTCGGGTGAGACCTTATTGCTCTCTACAACCATGTGAAAGGAGGTTGTAGGCAGGTGGGGCTCAGTCTCTTCTTCCATGTAACAAGAGAAAGGACAAGAGGAAATGGCCTTAGGTTGCACCAGGGGAGCTTTGGATTGGATACTAGAAAAAATTTCTTCACTGAGAGGAGGTCAACCACTGGACCAGGCTGCCCAGGGAAGTGGTTAAGTCACTGGCTCAAAGACGTGTAGACATGGTGCATAGGGACATGGTTTAGGGGTGAACTTGGCAGTGCAAGGACAACAGTTGATATTCATAATCTTCAAGATCTTTCCAACTTTAACAATTCTATTATATTTAAGGTATTTATTGAAATTCCAATATAAAATGTTTTGTATATCATACTGTAAACTAGGTTAAGATAAAATTGTAAAAACAAATACTTGAAGAATTACAAAACCAGACAAAATTTAAATTCTACTGAGTTGAGCTAGCATCATTTTAGGGTGCAAGTCCCAAAGAGATGAAAATTATTAAAATATGGGGTGATAAAATATAAGATTAATTGCATACACATGGAACTTTTTTCTTGTGTCAAGTCTTGAAGAACTGATGTCAGAGAGTATCCAGTTAGTTGAAAGATTTTTCTGGAGTTAAAAACAATTATGCTAAACCTTTAAGGAATTAATGAAGTATTTTGTTCCTTGGGGTGTATTTTTATGAGATGTAGTTTTACTTTTCAGAGCCTCGGAATAATATCCACAAGGAAATATGTAATTTAGGAAAGTTAATTCTGACCCTCAGATGAAACTTCTAACATATGAAATATTTGCTGTGACATTTGGTTTGTTTTTAATTATGAAAAATTGCTTTATACAGGGCTTTCTGAAAAGTACAGTATTTTGGGAAGTAGCATGGTCCAGTGGATAGGTCACAGGACTGCATCTCAGGAGAATGGGGTTTTCTTCCTGGCTTTTTACAAACCAGGAGTGCATAGACTTTAGCCAGCCATTTTTTCCAGAGATAGTATCTGTTTCTCTCTATGAAATAAAAAGATTGATCATCAGCCTCTTAAAAATACAGATGAAAAATTATATGTAAGTATTACTCGTTTTTTGCAGTAAAGGTCATCACTACATCTCTTGTTTGTCAGATGTTACCACCTTAAATAACAATTCTTAATAATGCTGTTAGCAAAGCATATTTACCCTGTTTTGCATAGTTTGTCTGTTTAGATCACCACAGACAGGAAATGGCTAAGCCCTTTGAGGGGATTATAAATATATTGTTTTCGGAACTCTTCATTTTCAACTGAAACGTGTATTCAACTCCAATGTAAATTTGTCCATCATTTCCTGTGTGAATTTCTGTTTGCTTTAGTCCTGATTACCTTAGGGCTTATGTATAACTGCAGTGGCATTACTTTATTATAAAAGGAAATTAATGTATGTGCCTGCATCTAATGGCGTGCAATCTTTAGTAATAGGAACCATCTGAGTTTTCTTCTCCAGCTGAAGACAAGTTGCATTCACAGAATTTGAGGTTAGAATTAAGCTTATCTTTTAAATCCCTTTTTAAGGGAGACATTTCCAGTCTGAGCTCTACAAAGCTGGAGATCTAACTAGATAAACCTAAAGGTACCAAAATGGCAGATATTGATTCAGGATGTATGTATTCTATATGGTGATACAACCTCCAAACTAGCTCCTCATTATACCAAGTTTTTGTGGAAGTTCTTTCCCATTTTAAAAATTCTTCTTATGACAACTAGGTAAAATCCTAAGTGTAGCAAAAATGGTTTGGCACAAATATTTAAGTAAATCATCAGCTGGAGACAACATGTAAAAAACATCTTACACCTACTGAAGAACGAAGAATGACTGTGTGAGTACTCAGATCTCTATACAGTGTTTGACAACAAAATGCTGAGGTACCAGTACATCTTCTGGCTATTTCTGAGTAATAGCAGCACATAAAAACTTTTACTTTCTATTCTTGGTTCCTCTATCAAACTTCATTACAATATTTGTCAAGCTGTTATTTTCTCTATGGTGAAAACTGCGTGTTCTGAATTATTTTTTGCCACTAATCTTTGGAGTCAGGATCTTGCTTTTCCCAAATCAACACTATCATCTCTGCTGGAGGTAAAATACAATGTTCATTTTTAAAAAAAAGATTATAAACAATACAAAGATAAAATGTTTGTCCTAAAACAGATAGCTTCCTAAAAACTTAGTTTTTACTTTCAGGCTTTTAACAGATTTTAACTCTGCAGATATGACATGTTACTTCTTTGTCGACTGAGGTGCTCTAATCCCAACTGCCTAATTGTTCTGAGTGTGCAAATGTGTAATATAGGTGATTTGAAGAGGTCCATCCATTTCAGTATGATGAAATAAACTGTCATAGAATGTTGCATAACTAGAAATAGCTATCTAAAGCTTCAACTTACTTTTTTTAAATTAAGAGTTTTGCTTGCCCCAGCCTGTGTACTGGTTTAGCTGTGCAAAATAGACTTGAGAAACTTGTGGGGTTATAGTAGTTTTAACCAGAGAACCTACCCATGTGAACCCAGTGGTGTTCCTGTTGGAAGAACAGAGGCAATAACGAAAGAACTGTTTCTTCTGCTGGCAATCATGACTTACTGTGATATAAACTTTTATTTTATTTGAAGTGCTAGAAAGACCAAAGGAAACAGCACTCATGCTGGAGCAGACTGTTCCTGAAGGACTGCACACCATGAAAGGAACTCATGCTGGAACAGTTTGTGAAGAACTGCATCTCGTGATTAGGAGCCACATTGGAGAAGTTTATGGAGGACTGTCTGTTCTGGGAAGGCCCCCACATCGGAGCAGGCAAGAGTGTGAAGAGCCCTCACCTAACAAGGAGACAGCCAATGTGTGATGAACTAACAGCAACCCCCATTCCCCTATTTGCTCTGCCCTATGGTTTTGAGAATCTCATACTTGTTACCTTGGAAAACATAAAACCCAAATTGAAATTAATTGAAAAAAGTTATTTCAGACAGATTTTATGTATTAAAACAACTATACCACTCTCAGACACATGCTGTAATTTTTGGTGCAAGGGTCATTGGTTTGACTCATTGATCCTTTTGATTCCCTTCCAACTCAGTGTATTCTATGATTCTATAACTGTATTGGTTCCATTTTATATAGCTGTCTAGCCAGAAAAGAGGAAGACAAGAGATGCTTGGGAGAAAGTCAGACTGAATAAAATGTTTGAAACATGACCCTGAAACAGTTTGTCAGAAATTGCTATGTTTGAATTTAATGATGGACAATTAGAGGTATATCTTCTAAGGATTTGTCTTATCCGTTATATGACACACCCATACCCAAAATCCATATACACAGAAATCATTCTATCCAAAATGCATGGTAGTGCTTATGCAAGGGAAGCTCTTGAGATGTTAGAAGTAAATTTCAGTTTAATGTTCCAATCTAGAACTGAAGAAATACCGCCGTCAATGATTTTACACAGTGTTTCTAAAAGCTTCTTTGAAGACAAGGACTATTGTACTCCACCGAATTACTGCCATCCTGGAGAGTACACAAATGATTGTTTAATATTCTGTGCCACCCGATCACAGAATCCTATTTCAAATCTTGATGAATAACTGCTCCCTCTGAAAATTCTCACAGCTTTTTTCTGCCTTTCAGTCAAATGACTGACAGCCTTAGACACCTGCAAAACCTACAGCCATGAGGGAGAACAAACTAAGTCCACATTTAACTTTCAGAACACTAACATGCTTTTTTACTGAAACATTTCCCAGAACAAGCAGCTCCCACGGGTGCTCAGTTTGGATTCTACCACAGAATTAAGGGCATCTTATGGTCTTTCATATTGTTGGAGAACTAGACATAGGAAACTCGAGTTTGGAAAGGTGGGACTCTTTATACCCTGTCTGCATTTCTAATAAAGTTCAAAGTGGAACATGCTTGCTCACAGCAACATTCTGTGTCATTTTTCCTATATGATGAATAAAGTCCTAATCATGATTTCATTGAAAGCAATCACCCTGAGCCTGCTCTTCTGCAGGCTGGACAGTCCCAGATCTCTCAGCTACTCCTCAAAAGAGAGATGCTCCAGTTGCTTCATTATCTTAATGGCCCTTAGCTGGTCTCTCTCCGGTATGTTCATGTCTCTCTTGTACTGAAGAGCCCAGAGCTGGCCACAAGCACTCCAGGTGTGCCCTCACTGGCACTGAATAAAAAGGGCAGGATGACCTCCTTCCACAACTGGCGATACTACTCTGATGGAGCCCAGGGTAACATTTGCTTTCTTTGCTGCCACATTGGTGGCTCATGTTCAATTTGGTGTCCACCAGGACCCCTCTGTCCTTTTCTGCAGCAGCACTTTCAAGCTGGTCACCTCCAGCCCATGCTGGTGCCATGGGCTGTTTCTCTCCAGGGTCTGGGCTTTGCACTTCCCACTGGTGAGCTTTTTTGGGCTACTCCTGGCCCATTTCTCCAGCCTGTTGAGGTGCCTCTGAATGGCCCACTGGTGGTGTATCAGACACCCCTCTCTCTTTTCTGTCATCAGCAACTAATTGATTGCATTTTTAAAGGCATTAAAAAAGCCTAAAACAAATCCAACAACCAATCAACCACAAATTGGAATAGTGATTCATCATAGGAAAAATTTATTAAACATTTGCTAACATGAGTTTTTTGTAGAACTTCGCTGCTAAATACAGTATCCATTCAATTTACGAGACTATTAACCTTTGCAATTCAAGCATGTGGAAAATGAACCACATGATTTTGGTTTTGCCAGTATTTCATGCTCGCACAAAAAGGCCTGGTATGCAGGAAGAATGGGCAACACCAGATGTAAAACCTGCTGGTAAACAAAATTTAAGAACACATATCATTATTAAGGCATTAATAAGACAATGATCTCTTTGTAGTGGCAGAGAGAGGGAAGTTGTTCAAAGTCCATTTGCATTAGCAGGTTTCAAAGTTTTCTTCTGGGAAATTCATAGAATCCTAGAAACATAGAATCCTTGAATGGTTTGGGTTGGAAGGGACCTTAAAGATCAACTAGTTTCAACCTCCGCCATGGGCAGGAACACCTGCCACCAGAATTCCTCACCTACAGACTGCTCTGGTGAGCTGACAGACCCCAGCCCAGCGAGGGGCTGCCCTCCCTGCAGGGGAAGCTTGTGCCCCCAGCAGTGCCCTGCCCTGCCACCACGAGGGCACACATCCAGGGGAACAAGTTTGTAAGGTGATACAAAACTGAGAGGAGCTCTTGACTCGCTTGAAGACAGGGAGGCCCAGCTTAACAGACCTCGACAAATTAGAGGGCTGGGCAATCACCAACCCTATGAAGTTCAACAAGGGGAAGTGCCGGATTCTGCACCTGGGGTGGAGCAGCCCTGGATGTTCCTACAGACTGGGGAGTGACGGCTGGAGAGCAGCGCCACGGAAAGGGACAAGGGCGTTCTGATCAAGGGCAAGAGGAATATGAGTCAGCAGAGCCCTGGCAGCCAGGAGAGCCAACCGTGTCCTGGGGGCATCAGGCAAAAGTATCGCCAACCAGTCGAGGGAGGGCATTTTCCCACTCAGCTCTGCACTGGTGCGGCCTTACCTCGAGTACTCTTGTCCAGAAAAAACTGATTTGTTATCTGGCGTGCAATAAGCCAGTAGTTACACACTTGAGAGAGACACTGATCATTTATTCCAGTGTTGCCTAAGCCTGGGTGTCTGGTGGAATTCCACAAATCCAGGACATGAACCATTACACATTTATACTATTTATATATTTTAGCAAACAAAGGGATTAGTGTTCATTGGCCACAAGTTACACATAGTTCTCTTATTAATTAGTATTCTATCATCTACCGGTTAATGAATCTCTCACTTCTCATGCTAATTAGTCCACATGCCCAGTGTTTCCCTTCTTCTGGGTTGGTAAGTCTCTTGGTTAGGTGGTCTCTTGGGTCAGTGGTTGTAGATCTCCCGCTGCCAGAATTATCTTTTACCCAGTTGGAACTGATTTCAGCACGATTGCTGAGTTGGCTTTATTAGTTTCTTCCTTATCTTGGGAGTTCTACCAGGTGTCTTTGTGGGTCATAAATTCTGCATTCTTTGTGTCCACTATCAGTGGGCATCCTTCTTCTCAAGCCTTGTTAACCTCCCCCCAGGTCTGAGATCACTGAAGCATGTAAAGCCCTAAATTTTAACATTGTAATTCTACCAACACGTAATCTGTTTTTCTAACACACAGACATCACTTAGAGCTTGCTTGTCAGCTGCTGTTTCACGGACTAAATCTCCCTTCTCGTTGATTAGGCTCGAAAGTATACAAAGACCAAAGAACATCCTTTCTTAAGAAAATTCTTACACATTCCACATTTTGCAGCGGTACTGTGTGCAGGATTGGGCACCACATTATAAAAAAGACGTCATGGTATTAGAGGCCATCCAAAGGAGGGCGGCGAGGATGGTGAAGGCTCTGGAGGAGCATCTGGGGGCACTTGGTCTGTTCAGCCCGGAGAAGAGGAGACTGAAGGGAGGAGGCGACAGCTTCCCCCTGAGGAGAAGCGGAGGGGCAAGCACTGATCCCTCTGACGACCAGTGACAGGACCACGGGGAACGGCATGAAGTTGTGTCAGCGAAGTTTTGGGTCAGAAAAGGTCCCTTAACCCAGAGGGTGGTTGGGCATTAGAAGTCTCCCCAGGGAAGCGGTCACAGCCTGACAGAGCTCAACAAGCGTGTGGACAATGCCCTCAAGCACAGGGTGGGGCTGCCGGGGCGCCCAGCGCAGGGCCAGGAGCCGGACTCCCACGACTCCATCGCGCACACCCCGCGCCCCCGCAAGCACAGCCGCCGGCGGGGACGCGCACAGCCGCCGGCGGGGACGCGCACAGCCGCCAGCGGGGACGCGCACAACCCGCGGCCGCAGGCGGGCGGTTGCCGTGGCAACAGCGGGCGCGGGCGCCGGCCCGGGGGCGGTTTCCCCTGGGACGGACGGAGGGACGGAGGGACGGACGGGGAGCTGTGCCCGGCCCGGCCCCGAGCTGCCGCCAGAGCCGCCTTCCCCCCGGCCCGGCTGGCAGGCGGTTCGGGGGGGACGGGAGGGGAAGGGAGGGCGGTGTGAAACCCCGCGGCTGTGGGGGGCAAGGAGCCGAGGACCGAGGGAGGGGGAGCGGCCCGGCCTTCCCTCCGTTCTTACGGCTGGGGTTTGAAGGAAACGGCTCTGAAAGGTATTTTTATTAAAAAATCAAGAAAGAAACACCCTTCTCCGTAAAAAAAAACAAACAAAAAACCAACGTCGCAGTGTTCTTTTAGCTTTCTTTCATCCCTGACTTACTAAAAGACCATACCTCTCGTTGTTAAGGGGAACTGCCAAGCTTCAGCTTTAGTAAGTAAGGAAGTTTCTTCTTTGTCTTCACATCTTTATTCTTGGCTTTTCCTCAGTTTCTCCGAAATGGCAAGGAGGAGTCTTCGTGTTTTTGTGGCTGCGTGAGGTTTAGCACTGGGATGCTTCTTGGGATTGGGGTGTTTTTTGCAATCTCCTCGGATCTGCTGTAATGTAGGGGTGTCGTGTACTGGCTAAAATATATAATGTACATTGGATTGTGTACTGGCTAAAAAGGTAATTATTTTCAGTCGTTAGGGTATTTTCATCCCCAGACTGTTTATTCATCCAGTTCCATACTAGTGTCTTGTCTTCTTCCCTCTCCTCTGTTCCCTAATTTATAAGGTCCTTGGAACCACGGCCAGAATATGAAAAAGATAAAAAAAAAAGTTGGTGTTGTTGTGAGAGCCTCTACAATGCAAAAAACTCGAGTTTTTCACCATGTGGAACAAATGCAAATGCATGACAAAAGTGCTGTGCAGAGGTATAAAGAGTACTGTATCTCACTGTCACGTCTCACAGCATGGAAAACCTGCTATAGTCTTGTGTTTTCTAAGTAGTAACTAGGTTCTGAGCTTCCATTAATTAGCTGCTTATATGTGAGAATTATTTCTGCTGTGGGCCGTTGTTTCTCATATTTCAAAATGAAAAAGGTGAAGACTAGGTACAACCTTGCTTAAGCAAACTGAAGTATAACAATGTATTTTAAATGTTATTTAATGCACCAGAACTTTGAAAAACAATCAGCAAAAATAGGGGTAAGTTTCTATAAGCAGCAAAGTCTGTACATCAATATGTCACTGTAAGCAAAAAGGGGATTGGTGAGGAAACACCAGAATGGAAGGACACATGTAAGCTTTGTTGAAGATGTGGGATACGAGTAATACAATATTTTCCTCTTTTGTTTTTAAGGCATTTTATAAAACTACTTACAAGGACACTGTTAGAAGAAGTGGTAGAGCAGCTTTGCCTGTTACGGAACGATGGTTGGACTCACACTGGACCTGATTGCTAAAAATGTCAGTCACAAGAGACGCACTGAAGAGGACTCTGGGCAGTATCTGCAAAAAATAACTCACCTGAATTTGTCAAATAAGAATATAGACACAATTGTAAGAATGGTTTTTGATTATTCCTTTTAACCTGGCCACTCAAGTGTTTGGTAGTTACTGTTATTCTGAGTTGGTTATAGTTGGGGAGACAAAAAAGCAAAGCCAAGTTTCTATTTTATAACAGCTGTAGTTTGTCTTAACATTTATATTGGCTTGCAATTAGGCCTTAATCATGCATCTGTTTGGAAAAATGCTTTAACATTCACTGTTCCTACTGTGTGGAGCACTGCTTGTACATAAAATGTTTAGATGGATTTTAAATGCATGACATTTGCAATGTGAAATAAACTTTTAGCTGTAACTTCTGATGTAAAATATCAAGTGACTGTAACTCCAGCAGTCTGCGGGGTTTCTTGTTATCAACACTATATTTTTCTTTATGTGGCAAAAGTCTTGCTGAAGTATTTTACTTAATTGAAACTGCAGAAATACATACTATCACTCCTCTATTTTTGCCATTAAGTAATTAAAATAGAAAAATCCATGAAAGCAGTTATACAAGAGATGAATTGAGGAGTTAAAGTATTTTTGTAGTATTTCACAGACCTGTTATATAAATGTGCTGTTCTAAGACAAAGTAAACCCCAGAGCAATTTACTAATTTGATTATTGTGCAGTTCCTATTTATTGATGGTAATCTTTATAGAAATGCAAGCTATGGAAACCAAAAGATGTAAGGAACTAGGAATTTTGCAGATCAGATTTCCTTTTAAAGAATTAGTAATGATACTACATATTATTTACGTGCAACACTTATTTTTGTTAATGCCTTTTTTCCCCTGGTCTTGGGAATTTTGCAGAGTTGATAACTTGCAGCACAATCTTTTCAATCTGTGATTTATTCCTTAGATTTCAGAGGAAGTCTGAGAAAGGAAAGAGGAGTTCAGGAACAGGATATAACCCGAGTGAGGTTAACAAATTTGGACTGGTGTAGTGGCTTTTTCAAATTAGTCAGGTTAAACATCTATTTTTTTTTTTTAAAAAAAATGGCTCCCTTGGGCTTATTCATTTAAAAAATAATCCATGAGCTTTTCATTTTCTAAGACTAAACCTGCAAACTCAACCCAGTCCTCCTTCCTCAGAGTTTAATAATAGGAAATTTATGCAGATTTCAGTAAGTCCTGAATCAATTCAGATCCCCTCAAGATACTGAGTACATTTTGAAACTGCTGGACCTCAAACCACTGCATTGTTGTGTGTAGTGGATTTCTCTTTAAAAGTGTGGATTTAGTCAAGAAGAAATGGCTTGTCCTGTGTGAACAGATCCCCTGCAAGCAAATGGGTTTATTCAGGCCACTCTTAGGAATGTGCACAGCCAAGGCAAGTTACTAAGGGGATCAGTCCCTTTGAGGAGTGGCTCATCAGATGCCACAGTGAAGTTTTACAGAAACCTTCATAAGAAGGTGTGACCTTTTAGCTGTTTAGTAGGAATACATTCAGAGAAACACAACATCTGCAGGCAAACCTGGGCTCAGAAGTGTATTAAAATACATTGCAGTGCAAGGTTTCTGTATAAATCAGTATTCCTTTACCAAGAACTGGTTTCCATTACATCAGTGAGGTTTGGTGGAGACAACTGCACTAAAAACTGTGTTTTTTTGAAATCCACCTGATGAAGGCAGGGAAGGGAAAAAAGCCACACAGGATGTGATGTACCTGTCCTCAAAAGCTGTAGTCCTCAGCTTTTGTATGGCAGAATGGTAATGACAGATTTCAGTCTTAAATCTGATGATTACTGACACTACCTCAGGAAAAATAATGGTTAAAAGTGTTAAAGATGAAAATTTATAAATCATGCAGCACAACTTAAATACAAGAGCAATCAACAGCTTCCAGAAGCAAGGAGTGAGTGAACTTATGTAGCATTATTTTGTTATTGTTTATTTCAGGGTAGCCTCTCTTTCTGTAAAAATTTGAGAGTCCTGTATTTATATGATAACCACATCAGCCAAATCCAGAACTTGGACTTTGCTTCCAATATAACACACCTTTACCTTCAGAACAATCGTATTTCAACTGTAGAAAACCTCTCGTCACTGAAAAAACTTGAAAAACTGTAAGTTGAAAATAACATTTATTTTACTGGTAAAATTTTACTAGTAAAAAGAATACTTACTGCACTAAGAAATTAAAAAAATTATGTATCTGTAAGGTCCTTTCAGCTCTTGAATTCTGCTTTTTGATTGGATGTTCTGTATATAAGTAATGACATATATTAACTTACGTATTTGCATTTAAATTAATTTTTCAGTCATATAATAATAATAATAATAAATAAAACTGCTGAAAAACCTTGGATCAGTTAACTGTGTATTCTACTTTTATGCTAAGTTCTTTACTTTTTCTATTATGATTTGCAAGTATTATTCAATAATACTTTAGAAATATTTTTTCTTAATATATTGAAGGGTCGTGTTTGCTGTTACTTTCAGAGGATACCAAATCTATTTTGTGTTCTATTCTGCAGGTATTTGGGAGGCAACTACATCACTGTCGTAGAGGGTTTGGATAAAATAGGAGAACTAAGGGAGCTACACATTGAAAGTCAACATCTCCCTCTTGGTGAAAAGCTTCTGTTTGATCCAGTATCTCTTAGGTCCCTGGCAGTGAGTACATTTTGAGAATTTCAATGCACCAATAACCAGTATTTTTAGAAGAAGAACTGATTAGGGCTTGATCACTCTGTGTTTTCCTTTTCTGCCAACTGGTTGCGTTCTTTCAAGCTGTAACAAGGAACTCCCACCCCAATTCTCATAAAAGCTATGGGTCCAGCCGATTCTGCTTCTTACTTGTTTTTATTATGAAGGATGAAAATGAGAATAAAGAGAGAAAGTACGTAGATGTCCTGTACCAACAGAATGCGAAGAAACTAAAATAAGGGGAGGAATTTATCACTCTTAGTTTTTAGTCTGTTTATTTTGTAGTGAATAGTTTCTTTGTATTTCTCTGATTGTATTGTTAAACTAAATTATTTACTGCCTTTTGTATTTCTTTTTACTACTTTTTGTATTTCTCTAGAGAAAGTAATGGGAAAAAAGAGCACAAACACTTTTTTTTTGGGGATATTAAGAGCAACACACTCAAAAGCATTCAGTTTTAGTTCTGATGTTTTTCTGTATTGTGTTATGTAATAATTTCAGTAAAGTCAGCTTTTGAAGTTGTGTTTGAATGTGTTAATTCCTCAGAAAACATAAAATGTATCATTGAAGAGGTCAAAGCATAGGCTTTTTTTGCTAATGGATGTGGTTCTATGCTAAAAAAAAAATCCTCTTGCTTGTCTCTCCAAGCATAGTCAGGACTTGATGACCCTTTTTTGTGGAGATGAAGAACTCACTGAAAAGTGAGGTTTTTTTGTTCACAGGTATATCATAAGCATTTGACCTAGCTCTAACTTCTTCCTTTTTTTTTAGATAAAGTAATCCAAGGCACATTTTGCAGTTTTTCTTTAATAGAAAAAAGTCTTTACTGTGAGAGCACTTGGACTTTGTTCCTTCTATATTGGAGAAATTGTCAAAATAGAGGGAGATTATATAGCTGTAATCTTCCAAGGATGATAATTTACAATAAACTCTTCCATGTTTTTCAGCATCCTGGCCTAGAGACATTTACATTTTGTTCTTCATGGCTTTTATTTAAGGCCTTTTGGTGGGGGTTTTGTTTTGCTTTCTAAGAAATGCCTTGTGTTCTTAACCATGTAGCAGCTTTGTGGAGGCTAAATGTAAAAACATTCTGTTTAGCCTCTGAATGCTCAGTGTTTGGACCCTTTTTAAGACACTACTTTTTACTTCATCTTCTATCTGTTTCTGGCTCTCAATGGTGTCAGAGATGGAAGGGCCAAAAGTGTGAGGCAGTACAGCTCTCTGTGTCCCACAGGCAAATGTTCCAATGTTGACAATTTCATGAATTTGATTGAGGAGATCAAGTTTATGAACTCTGTGTATCAGGATGATACTGGTAATTTCTGGCTGCAATGTAGATCTTGGTCAGATTTTTGAAGGGGGTTGGTTTTCCTGTATACACTGCTGAAATAGGTATTTTCCTACTAATGGTAAGTCCTATATAACTTGTCCTGTAACTTGTATAATTCTAAACACACTGGATTAGGTGTCCCTTTTCATTTTCTAGAGATATGAACTTCTTTTATGTGAAACTACATTTAATATTCCTGAGATAAATACCTGAAACACATTTTGCTTTATCTAAAATGTAAAGATCTCTGTAACTACTGTCTGTTACAAAGGCAAAGTGCATTATGTGACTTAGTACTGTTCCAAAGAAAGTTAGGGATCAGAGGTGTGTGTGCCCAGAGGTTTGTAGGATCAAGCCTGAAATAAAAACCGTGTAGTCCAGGTGTTAAATGAGACTATGTGGGTATCAGATAGGCGTTTCAGCTCTGTGCAATTCAGATGCAGTTTTGAGGGCCCCCAACATAGGAAGGACATGTACTTGTTGGAGCAGGTCCAGAGGAGAGAGACACCAAAAGGATCAGAGGGCTGGAGCACCTGTCCTATGAGACAGGCTGGCAGGGCTGGGGCAGTCCATCACACCTGGAGAAGAGAAGGCCCCAGGAACACCCTTAGAGCAGCCTTCCAGTACATAAAGGGGGCTTATAAAGAAGCTGGAGAGGGGCTTTTTACAAGGGCATGTAGTGGTAGGACACGGGGTAATGGTCTTAAATTGATCAGGGGTAGGTTGAGATTAGATATTAGGAAGAAATTCTTTACTCTGCGGGTGGTGAGGCACTGGAACAGGTTGCCCAGAGAAGTTGTGGATGCTCCATCACTGGAAGTGTTCAAGGCCAGGTTGGATGGGACCCTGGGCAACCTGGTCAAGTGGAAGATGGCCCTGCTTATGGCAGGGGGATTGGACTAGATGGTCCCTTTCAACCCAAACTATTCAATAGCTCTATGAAATACAGTCAAATTTCATGTCTATTTCGTACTTCAAAATAGAGTCAGTAGTGCTTGCAGAACTCTGTAAAACATTTGAACATGTTTAAAGAAAAACAAACATTCTGTATTTACTAAGAATTGCTGAAATAACTGATAAATAATCTTACTTTATTTGGACTTCAAAACTAAAATAAATCACATTTTAGGACAAGATAGAAAGCCAACATAAAACACTGTGTGAGGTATTTGGTAGTTGTATTTGCATGTCTTTTTCTGTGCTTATTCATCCTTTAAGACAATTTTCTCTAAGACTTTACAAATTAACTCACAGATGGCATGAAAATAATATTTCTTTTTCTGCTTTTCCTTCTTCAGAAATCTTTATCTGTGTTGAATATCAGCAATAACAACATTGATGAATTAGAGGAACTGAGAGTTTTGGAAAATCTTTCTTATCTAAATGCAGTTGACAATCGACTTCAACATGTGGAGGTATATTAAAATAAATATCTGTTATGTTGTAAGTATGGATGGTAAGAAATTAGTCACATTCATCTTTATCAATATATGAGTAAAAATAAATTTTACTTCTGCAGTTACTGAAACTCTGACTTGTCGAGCCATGCTGTCTTTTCTTATCCAGAAATCTTACTGAGATTAAAAATGGAGAAGCATTCATATAGGATGTCAAAATTTATATTTTTATTAATTCATACCAAAATGAATTGGCTTAAATAGTAACCCAAACAATCAAGACAAAGCCTTGATTAAAATAAACTCTTTCATTGCTATTTCTACATTCTATTTCCTTGGAAAAGTTAGTTTAGCAGAGAACTATTAATGTTTTGTATTTCAAGCTGTGTTCCTGGCTAGCAGTTG
The DNA here is from genome assembly GCA_013399895.1 of Serilophus lunatus. Lineage (NCBI taxonomy): Eukaryota > Metazoa > Chordata > Aves > Passeriformes > Eurylaimidae > Serilophus > Serilophus lunatus. The sequence goes on from VXBA01003169.1 coordinate 316,994, forward strand.
TGATTGAATTCATATCAAAATACAATTCATGTAGATTTTTGCTGAGTAATTAAAACCACCTTGAATATGTTGGTTTACATTAAAATAACTAAGCTTTTTCAATTAGGCAGTCTCTATAAGCTTCCCTTTTGAAAAGGATTCCTTTTCTAAATAAAACATGTTGCAGAGATTTTTATATTATCTCTTTCTTTCTTATAAATAAATAATACTTCAGTTGTGATGATCTTAGAAGAAGGTTGTCTTAGCCAAAGAACCAAGTAATTTTAAGAATGAGGTTGCCAGTTCGGAGGCAGCATTTTCAGTGTCTCATAGGAAAAAACAATATCCTCTGAAACAGAATAAGGAGAGCACAAAAAGATTGCATTATTCAGTAACTGTGTATATATTATTTAATCATCTGGAAGACTAGAGTTAAATTTACCCAAAGCAATTAGACATGCAGATTTCTATGTTACATGGTCACAGCTTTTGAAAAATTACGTGGTTAGCATTTTTGTTTCTGCTGCTGCTAGCAGTTGCACTTGAATCAGGCTCTGGTATGTTTTGAAAGTGACTGTCATGTGTATTTTATAGACAATCTCCAAGTTTTGAAATACATGGAACAGACAGAGTGTTTCTCTTCATGTTTGCAGCCCTGTAAAATTAATGAACATATCAAATGTATTTAACACACAGTGTAATGAAAGTGGATATGCAACTTGCCAGCTACAATTACTGTGCTTTAAGAGGTTATATTTTAGTAGGCTCTACTCATCATGAATGTAAATTCTTAAATAAATAAGGACCAAACTGTTGAAAAAAAGCATTAAGCCATGCAAAGTATTTTTTAAAAAAGTCAGTTTTATCTGTCTGTGAGAGGCTTTAGCTCACAACAGACATCTAGTAAGAGAACAGTCTTATACAGACACTGACCAAAAAAAAATAGCTGAGGGAAGTTTTGAGTATGTTTCAATGTTTCTGCAACCTTGAATTTCATGATTCCATGGCTTACACTATTCTACAACTGTGAAAGCTGAAAGTATTGCAGGGGTGTACAGTTCTATACACGTGATTGGTTCTGTGGGCTGAACTCGTTACACGCAGCAAAGGCTCCTTCATTCCCACACGAGCTGCTCCCATTCTCCTCCCTCCTGCCCCTCTGTTATCAAAACCCTGATGTTAACCTCTTTTTTGTGCCAAAATCTCTACGTCCCCTGTTTTCCCATTCCTGCTTTCCCATCACTGCCATCTAGAACAACCCCAGGGGTGTCTGGCACTGATCAGAGCTCACGGCAGTGCTGCAGGACAGGGGAGTGTCGGAGAGCTCTTACCCAGCTGTGCTCCACCCAGTGGAGGTGGAGAGGAGGCATCCAGCTCTGAACAGGGCTGGTCAACAGCAGTGACCTGGGCAGCAGAGGCAGATGGCTGCAGGAATAACATGGAATCCTTGACAAAGAGGAAAATGTGAAAGGCGTAAGGAATGGCACGAAAGACAATCTTCTTAGGTAGACTTTGGTCACTTTTCTGTATTTAGTATAAATGTATCTAAACATTTCTCTCATTTTTTCACTTTATTATAAAAGCTCATATTCCCTAGCTTTTCAACTGTGCCACCATGATTGCAGTGTAATTGGAAATTAGGACTAGTAAATCAGACATTTAAGGCTCTGGCTAATTCAGGGCTTTATTATCATAATTAACAGACATCAAGGCATATGACCTTGTTTCACATGACTGAAGTTTATACAGTAGACAGAAGAAAACAGTCTGAACAGTAGACAGAAGGAAATCAAGTAATTTTTCTGAATTCATGCAAAATAACTGACTAGCTATCACATGCAAAAAGCATGTCTTAGGTCAGTTATCAAGAATATAAATTATTTTAATTGAATTGGCTTTTCTTTGTTTTCTATTGCTTACTATTTGATTTATTTATCCTTTTGAACTTCTGGTTTACTTTAGTCAGGATCACAAGGTCTTTTAGACTGCAGTGTATTTGGGTTGGAATACTGATGGAATTTTTTAAAAACACTGTTAAAGAAAACCCCAGAATTATTCCTGTTTGCAAAAAGCCAGAATTTAATTTATTTATTTATTACATTAGTTTTGGGAAGATTATGATTTGTGTGAGTATATGGATAGATTGATAAAATACAGTTAGAAATACCTGTAAAAATCTGTATTTCCCAAGTCTTTAATTTATTCAACCTCTGCCCGGTATTGATTATGACAAGAGGATATCACAAAAGATGAATTCATTCACTTCAGAATTGAGTCAGGAACAAGAGAAAAATTATAGATTTTCTCAAATAGATTATGACAGGTAATCAAAATGGTGACAAATTGCTGTCTGTAGATGTAGCAGGGGCAGTTGGACTAGACATCTCCAATAAAAACTGGAGCGTACTGGTCAAATATCAATTCTTAAATGGCCATCATTAATTGCTAAGAAAGTTAGTGCCAGCACTGCAGCTGCCTGCTCTGGCACTTGCCCTTCCCCCTCCTCCCCCTCCCCATTGGAATATAATTTGCTCGTCAGTATTTTGTAGCAGACCTCAAAGTGATAGCATGACATGATCATTTATCAAACGGAGCCTGCCCAGAAGAGTGTCTGGTCCCTTTAGTACAACTTATTGAAAGGCTGGGCAGTGAAAGCACTTTATTAGAGACAGGAAGGCAATGAACAACTAGAGCGTATCGAAAGGGTAATCATATTTCAGCACAGGATTAGTGCTCTCTTAGATAAACACACACTGGAGTAAGCATGTTCTGGGTCATTTATCAAGTAAGTAACAGCTAACAAAAATCTGCAGGACTCTGTATACATTCATCAAAGTTAAACTGTATACATTTTATTTCAGTAATAGACAACTTCGTGTTGCAAAACTATTACTTGAAAAAATTATTTGTGGTGAAATCTAGAACACGTTACAGGTTTCAATGGTAATGTCTGAAGGCTAAGTAAGAATAAATACACTTGCTAAATTATTTTAGTAAGTGTAGTTTAAAATATTTTTTCATCTAAACTGTTTTTGTGATTGTTACTTTCTAAACTATGAGGGTTATCATGTTGATATTCTTCTGATACACGCTGATTAAGCTTTGCTGTGCAATATATATGAGAGTTATTTACATTTCTTCATGTAGACTGGTCGTCAGAGTTTCTTGCATTGTTTCATCAGTCTTGGGCCCTACAGAACCATACTTGGCTCTCTGTTTTTCTAAAAAGACATTATTGTCACTGAATAACAATGGATGATATCACCATCATCACTGGTAGACCATAAATTATATGGTTTGGAGGTGTGAGGCTGTACTGCCACTTTTCTCTTCCGTGTGATTTTCCTAAACATACGTTATATAACCCATAGAATAGTTCTGCAAAGGCAGAATTCTACCTGCTTGTGTTACCCAGGCAATTTTCTAAATTTGAAGGAGCTAAGAGATACCTACATTGCCAGATACTTCATTATTGGCATCAAGCTGGAAAATTCTACACACTTTGCAGTTCAGAATCTGTCATCACATGATTAGTAGATTTTTCCAAATTATTACAGTAGTAGAACATAAATTGTCCCCACTCTTGTATTAATACAAATTTTTTTGAGTCCCTCCGTAAGCTTTTCACACATATAAGGAAAGCTGATCAAGAATGAAATTTTGGGAAGAAAGTATTTCAGAAAGTTGGATATCTGCTAAAGTTTGCATGCTTTTAACTTGAATTTATTGTATTTAAAAGACAGAGTAGTTTCATCTAGGTCATACTGTCCTTAGGTGATCAGATAGAAACCCAGATGGAGAAAGGTATATATTTCACAAATTTCACTGTTTAGGCCAACACTATAACTGACCACCTAGAGTTATATGGGGGGGAGATTACTGTTTCTCCTGTAAAATACAGTTCTACATAAAGAGAGAGGCAGCCTACTGTAGATTGCATAATTTTTTGGTTGGTTTTTTTTTTAGTCTGTTCTTTATCTGTATAAAGTACTTATTCTTCCACAGGCTGATGCTCTAAGGGCTCTGTGAGACTATGGGGATGCATTAACAGACATTACATATCACAGAGATTTTTTAGTTGGTAATTCCTCGCCTTCAGCTGCTTATAAGTGGAAGTGAAGTAATTTTCCATAGCCAGCATAACTGTATCCTTAAAAATGCAGTGTCTTCAACTGCATCTCCATTTCTTCTGTGCAATTATGATATATTCAAGGGGTGTTATGCACTACTCCATTTGAAAGTGTACATTCTTAATGTGCACATGAATAGTCTCATTGAAGTTATTTCTGTGTGTAAGATTTGGGCCTGGCTGAACAAATCACATTAGTATTGAATTTTATTCTGGAGGGGGAAAAATAATCAAAGTGTTTTGTTTTATCAATTGCAGGATTTGAAGGTCGTATTAAACAACTGGACAAAGCTACGCAGAATGGATCTTAGAGGAAACCCTGTCTGCCAAACACCAAAGTACAGGGACAGGATTATAGTACAGTCACAGACTTTAGGTAAAGAATTAAATCAACAGCCCACCTGTAACCCCACTCTTTTAGAAAATAAGTGATACATTAATTGTTTTTGAGTTGCACTATGAATCTAAACACAGCTACAGCTATAGATAATTGTGTTGAATGATAAGTTTTTAATTTATATACAAAAAGCTAAAACCACTTATGTAGTCAACTTCGCAAACCATTAGGAATATTTGTTAATTTGTTGCAAATCTATGTCCAATTTCCTTTTTTTAATCTAATTTTAACATAAAAGGAAGAAACTTAATCTTCTATATCTAAATATTCATACTGTAGAAATAAGAAAAAAAATCGATGATTTTTTTACTTTTTTGGATTATGGTGGCAATTATCTTTAAAGTTGTAATTACAGAACTCAGTTTTTCTAAGAGTACAAAATAGTGTCCATTAAGAAAAAGCCTGTCTGCACAGTGAAAATAACGGTGCCTTAGTACAGTTAGTAGAGATGTTACCCGTTAACCAAATGTGATATATGTATGTATATATATGTATGTATGTATATTTCTTGTGAAAGTTATAAAAATAATTCTTTCTTTTGTAATTAAGACATGTTAACTCACTCTTGCATCTTGAATATAAATATCAATCTGTATTGGGTATTTTTTTCCTTTACCAAAATTCTAAAAAAAGAAAAAAAAAAGACTTGAAGGGAGCAAATATAGAGCCAGTGCACATTACATACAGCTTTGTAGAGCCTTTAGTTAACTTTGTATCACAGAAAATGTTCTTTCTCTTTGACAGAATCCCTTGATGGGAAAGAAATTAAAGAAATGGAAAGACAATTCTTAATGAATTGGAAAGCCTCCAAAGCAGCCAGGCAAAAAAGCAATGCAAGAATGACAGATGAACATGCATCCTATGTACTAAGATTTGTACCCGCACTGAAATGAAACACAGGAGAATAAATTGAACTTTTCCAATATAAAATTTAATTTTAGCACTAGTTCATGTGGTGTTTCTTTTCCTCTCATCCCAATCTCCCAGAATTACAGAAAGGAGGAGCTAGTACAGTTTGAGTGTGTAAATGCTCTTGCTTGTTTTTCCATATTTAAAGACAGTGTTGGGCAATCTAAAGCAAATATGTATGCAATACATCAGTCTTTTAAAATCTATTTGTTGATACTTACTTGATCTGTGTAAATTGCCAGTCCTTTTAAATGTCTTAATAAGATACATAACTAGCAGAAGTCCAGGTTGTACACTTGGAAAGAAAAAATATCTGAGAGGTAAAAAAGCCTTAAACCCTTTTTGGTATGTTCTTGAAGTGGGAAAGCAAATTAGTTTTGAAACTGAAGCAAAACCTGAAATAAAATGAATTTGTTTAAAAAATATTGATGTGATAGTGGTTGTTAGGGAGTTGACTGCAGGTTAAAACATAAATGACTTAACAACATGTCTTGCCATCTTGTAGGACATTAGATGTCAAATTACTCAAAATGGTCTGAATGACCATAGTGATAAAATAAAATTGGTGGCAGTTACACTGTTTTTTCAGAAAATAAACTAATATGTTATTTTTGAAGACATGAAATGGACACACTCTGCATGTCAGCCCCAGCCCCAAAATAATTGTAGTCTACTCAGTGTTTGGAAGCCATGTGTGAATGGCAGTGGTTCTGAAATGGTCTTCTAAATAACTACTGATACAAGAAGATGCTACGTAATTGAATTAACTTCCCTTCAAATAACTCTACCTGAATGGGAATACCTGCTTGAATACTCACCTTCATCAGTGTTGGCAGCACCTTCCATCATTCCCTACAAAGTTTTCCATTCTCAATTATCAAATTCAAGGTATTTTACCTTAAGGCTTATTACTCTGTTTCCTATAACAAGATATATAGGAACCTATGATCCATCACACTGAAACTAATAGATATAGTTTGACTTGGGATATTGAATTAATGGTTTTTATCTTCTGTTTTGTGCAGCTGAGTCTGAAACACCTCAGCCACAGTCACTCTGTGAAAGTAAAACCAATTTTTTTAGTTTTTTCTCAGAAGCACAAATTTGAAAGAAAACCTCTGCGAAGAATCTGTGATAGAAAAAGTCAGAAACTCAGGTGTGTTCCTCAGAACATCTTCCGTTTGGTTCTGTTAGTTACTGCTTGTACAGATCTTACTGAATCAGTTGGAAATTGGGTACAGGAAGGTAGAATTTAATCTGAAGTAATTTTTTTTTAACCATGTTACATTTATTGTCTTTGTTTCTTTGAAAGGCAGGGGAATAGATTTCAGTTTCTGGTTATAAATCCAGACTAGCTAACAGTAGTAACTTTAGTGTTACTCATTGCTGTCTTATGCATTTGATTGTAATGGCTTTCCATGAAGTTAAAATAATATCAAAGCTAATTCTTGCAAGTACAGTTAAGGTGTCAGCACCATTGGTGAACGGTGATCCTGTGCACACAATAGTATCCAGAAGAAGAAACAATCACTTTTCATCATTACAGCTTACTTCTGACAGACATGTGTCAGTGTACTATATATTTGATTTGCATTTTTCTGTAGCATCAGCTTAGGAACGTGAAGACAAAAAAAAGACAACTGATGTGTACAGACATGTAGACACTGGATGAATTTAAGCAATTCAGAATTTTGGATATGTGTTCTTTACTCATATAAACAACCTTGTGAACTCTAATGCAGCTGTTGTTGGGAATACAATTTGCTCATAGGGGTTTGCAGTTCCACCTGTGGTAATAGGTTTATTCAGTATTTGGGATCTAATATGACTCCTTCAAGATTTTTAATGCTATTTTTAACCTGTTTTATTATTTATCAGCTGAAGTAGCCAACAAAAAAAAAATCATTTATGCAAGGTTGTAGATATAATAAATAAATAAATGTAACTGACACAGGTATTCTTTTGTAACTAAATTACTAAATGTAGTTTTCCATTTTGCATTCAAGTTAGAATTTGTTAGTATGTTTGACAATTTAACTGAGCAACATTTAATGCTATTTTGTTCTTGACATCTTACCACTTTCCATTCCATCAGTTTTGGTCCTTATGATTATTTGTTCTGCTTAAAAATAGCTGCCTTTCCCATAATAAGAAGGGAAGACAAATTACAAATCATAAAGCTACTTTCTTTCAAAGAATCATTTTTGTTCCTCACATGACAATGGATACATTCCTACCTAATAGAAAACTGAATTTGTCATATATGTGCTGGTTCTTGAATTTTTTTCCTGGTGTGTAAAGCACAAAGCAGTGGAGCAGTTTAAAAACAAGAACTGCAGGAACAATGCACTAGTTATCACAAAGTAGCACTACTATTAATTAGTGCCACTATAGTACTACACTGTTGTTTTCCAGTGAATAGTCCAAGCTCGTGAAATTTAGAGAGGCACAGGCTTAATACTCATGCCATACAAACATGTTTGTACTTTTTTAATTCCATTAAAGATGAGTTTATCCATATGCTCAGTGTGCTGTCAGCCAACGTGCCATCTCTATTAGTATCCTGTCTCTTGGGCCAGGCTGAGTAAAACTATGCTTTTCATTTGCCAATCCCCTTTGTCCTAAAAAAGGATGAAATGTGTGTACAGAATCTTTTCTTCACTTTCCTCTGCTATCCCCTTTGAGACAATTCATTCTGATTCTGCTTTACAATGTTAAAAAGCTGTCCGGTTGTTGAGCTTCTTTGCTTGATGAAAGTTATCCCAGTATTAAAAAGTGGGAGTAAAATCCTGGCCCTGTTGAAATCCCTTTTGACCCTAGAAAGGAGAAGATTGCATCTTCCATACTTGATTGGAATAAAATGTTCATATTTGTATTAATTTACATTTGCAAATTAATTTGAGTGATTATTTTTTTAACTATTAGCCTTGAAGATTTTACTGTGAATCACAGAAAGGTTTGAAGAAACTACAGTCAGAAGATACGCATTTAGTATTTTCAAAAGACTTGTGAGACTTTTGTCTTGGAAGCTGAAGGTTGCTGTACCTTACATTTTCATGTGTGATCACTGGTCCTGAGATGTGTTCTAAGCTTGTTACTGGAGGAATTCCATAGATGTCAAAGAGTCTTAGTAGTTAGAGGTTTGAGAATTCTTTAGAATGTTTTTTGGGAGGAAAAAAAGCCCTTCAAAATACAGAAATATTCATTCTCAGAGTATATGCAGATATGAAAAAATGATAAATCACAGTATTCCCTTGCCAGATTCAGTAATTAGGGGTATACATAAGTGTGCCCGCATGTAAAGGAAGGAAATTTTGTCAAACTGAACAAATACCTGTATTGTTTAATTGAAACTCGGTATAGGACCAAAGAAATTAGTGAATTTTAATCCTGTCCTCTGTGTTACTCAAATAAATTATTCCAACAGATGTTTCCTCTTTTCCTGTACATGCTAGGTGATGTTTGACCTAGGCAACTGAAAAACAGGCATTAAATACCTTTTTAACCTACATCTTAGATCCACTGAGGATTGCATACAGCTTGAACAGTGAAAAAAGCCAGTTATTACTAGATTACTGAAATATGTCATTAATCTTTCTCCTTTTTTTTTGATGATATAAAAACAATAGCAATTTTATATTGGATTTTAAGTTAGTTTTGCACATTTAGAGAAAATTATGGATATTGGCAGGAAGTAATTAAAAGAAAACAAATCACTTAACTATTTTAAAGATACCTAATACTTTCCAATGGGATACACCATTATTAATTTTCCCTGAGTAGAGAAGTTGTTGAAATTTTGATGTCGTAAACTTGAACCAGCGGTTTCTGCCCACATTTCCTTACTCATGGAGTTAAATAGTGTGATAGGTATTCATAGCAACTCAGAATGTGGTGGGAAAGTCACCTTTTGTCTCTCCAGCATCTGTTATGTGATTACAAGTATGGTTCTATATCTGTAAGTGATACAGGCAGCATGTAATGAGTACACTGGATTGCGTCAACTGATCATAAGCCACTGTGCTGCCACCCTGCACATCCTGCATAGTTCAAGTTCTAGCCCAAATGAAAGGAACTTGCAGTGAGCAATGTTAGTTCTCCCTCTTCTTAGCTCTTCTTGTATCAACATTGTATTTAATTAGTTAAATATTTATACATGCCTTGACTTGCAGTGATTTGTGTGGTCTGAAATCTGCACAGTGTAATGGATATTTGGAATGTACATGTTCTGCCTGCATGTATACTGGGCTTTTGTTTATATGAATCTAACTAACATTACAATAAATAAGAGTTATTAAGGCCTATCATATGACATGTTTTTGGGGAGGGCTGATACTGAGATTTTAATGATGTATACTCAGAACATAAGCTTTACAATCATATACTCATTTCATATTACAGACATGGTTCTCTCATTTGAGAAGACAGTGGGAAAATAGGTTACCTCCAGGTAACCTAAACCTTGTCCTCTTACTAAATACCACTTTCAGTAAACATCTGAAAATTCAAAAATGAAAAAAATCCTCAGCCTTGGTTTCAGGAAAAGGAGAAACAGAGTTAAGATACAAGCCAGTGGTTTCAGCTGCATACCCTGGAGCTGGTTTTAGCTGCTGAAAAACCTACAAGCACTCCAAATGTATTCAGAATTGGGTGCATTAAATATTTGGAGATACCAGCTGCAGTGCTTTGGCAGAGCCCAGAGCATGTTTGGAATGGACATGGAGTGCCTTTTGCAGCAGCTATAGCCCATCTTACTGCCTTTCCTTGGTGTTGAAGGAGAAATGTAAACATCTCGTTAGTGAGATCTAGAAAGTATCAATCAGCATTTAGTGATGAAGGCTGTGGAAATGTAAGGGATTTACTTGCTATTGAATTGTTCAGCCATGACCTAGGATATGAAAGGAGTCACTGCAATGCTAGATAAAGTGTAAGGATAAAGAGATAAAGTGAAGTTCTGAAATTAAATAGTGTTGCTGAAGCAGAGCCATTTGAATAAGGTCAAGTATTAGCAGTTTCTGGTTACTGTGACCCAGGTAAGATCTCAGCAGGAAATTCAGCCAATTTAGTGGTTGGTTCCTTTTTTTTTCTGCACTACTTATAAAGGTGAATATAAGTGCTTTTGTAGGACCATAATTGACATTACAGGAATGTGTGCCTTTGTGGTATTTTTGTATCCATGTTTACAGCCCTGCTGAATGTGGTGCTGGATGATTCTGCCCATGATCATTCATATTCTGTTTAGAAGGAAAAATGTAGCTCTGTCACCACAAACATGCAAGATGATATACAAATCACATTGTCTTCTGTCTAAACTTCTTTCTGTAGTGGTAATTAAAAAAAAAAAAAAAGCCAACAAAGAAGTCGTTGTTACATATGCCAGATCTGTAGTACTTAACGCTGCCACATCGTTCAGCATCCTAAAGGCAGTGATAAAAGGCATCTCTTTTTGGCTGTGCCTGTGCCTCCCCATTCCAGTTCTCTGTGCTGCTGGCTCTGCCCAACACTGAGAAGAAAAAAAAGATCTATACCTCACTAACGGAACACAGGCACTGATAGATTCCCTGTGCCCTTGAAAAGAATAAACGCTTTTCAAATTGCACATCTCCTGGTGAGCAGATTGCCAGCTACGACCACATGTACTCCTCCTACACGTCTGGCTGACCAGATATCAGATAGACACATTCTTGACTGGCAATCTGGCGGGAACACATTTGCTTGCAATAGTCTGCTCCCTCTTCCAGGAGATACGGGCTATTTCCTAGATGTTTAGAGGACCAAATGGCACGTGCAACTTGTCAGCCAATTGGTGAGAAAATTACCAGGGCACATCTGGGTCTGCAGGCTGCTCTATGCTTTCAAGAACATTGAAACCCAGACTGTTTGAAACCCTCTACGTGTATAAAAATACATGAATATTTAGAACAATGTAGGTTGGAAAGGGCCTTTAAGATCACTGGGCTCAAGTGTAGGTCGGTAACATTTTAAACAGACTGCTGAAAGAGGGAGAACTACTCAGTGATTTTAGAGAGAGTTGTGTCTTGTAACTGGCTCCATCAAAATTATATCAGGAATGAAATACTATTTTAAGATATTTAACAAAAATCAAGGTCAAATCTTTGCATATTTACTTTTCAGGTGTTACAAGTTCACCATAATAGTTACTGGATAAATGAAACATTCAGTAGGCAGTGTTTATTTTTTCCCTATCCTTAAATCTTTGCTGTCAGTACTGTTAGACTACTGTTCAGACAAATCCTCAAAATTTCATAACATTTTTGGTCTGCTGCATTAGCATTCACATTTTTTGTTGTGTAACTAATTTACAAAATTATAAAAATCACTTTTATAAAACACATGTATGAAGCAAATAAAGAAGTAATGCTGTGTTTTCTGGTTTTGAAAATGCCTCTATGGGAGATTTAAAAAGTAATTTGAGGTTAAAATAAGGACTGCTGCTTACATAGGGATATATAAATCAATTCCATAATAATTTCAGTAGAATTCAGTTGAATTCAGTTCCACTAACCTAATTTACTGCAATGGTATAAACACTGTTTTGATATTTGCCTTCCTGTGTTCTGTCACACATTGTGTAGGCACACTCCCCATCTGAAAAGTTGAAATTGGCTACTTTAACAAACCTGAGATGAAAACACAGTCATTGTACCCTCACTAGCAAAGGTGAGCTGCTACATTTTGGAGGACAGCATTACAATCACTAATTCCTTAGTAGTAGTTGTACCTCCTCAAATTCACCCCCAGCACCTTAGGGATGCATCATCCCAACCAGTTGCAAAGACTTGGATAGGTCAGATTTTGCCTTAGTGGTTCCTCAATCAATCATTAACACTAGAGTTGGTGGTATTTCTCTCCACCAAAAACCATTCTAAGACCCAGGAGGTGTGAGACCAGGCCTTGCCAGGAAATATTCTGATGCTTTCAGAGCTTCCATATACTGTTGGTGTGTTAGAAGTACCAAAAGGAAAAAAAACAAACAACATCAGTGCCCAAACACCTCCCCTTGGTATTGCTCTGACCAGAATCAGAATATATGGATGGATACATAAGCTTTGCAGTCGCTGTGTACATACACAGTGTTTGAGTTTCTGATATAAAGTTCAAACGTGAACTTTAGATCTGTAACCAATGAAAAAATCCCATTTTTTTTAAATGTCACATTAAAAATAGTGCAAGGTTTAACTTAATTTAATATTGTATTACTTTATCTATGCAGATATAAAGCAGTACATGGGATTGCCTATGATACAGCTGTAAAAGCCACACAAAAGTTCTGAGATAGGGGCAGAAAGGGGGAAAAATAGCCAGAAAATTGTCAGTGTTCAAAATGTGCCCATTGCTTTTTCAGGATGAGGATTCAGACACGTGATCTTAATATAGGATAGCCTATGATTGTATTCAGAGTGTAACTGGTAAACATAAGAGGGTCTGAAAGGCTCTTTCATGTTTTTCTTAATTTTTTATCTCAGTGTAGTGTGCAAAATAACTATCCTGGCTAACAGCTCTGGGGGGAATCAATTTTTATATGAACCTGCTTAATTACAGTCATGAAATTATAAATGTTACATATTGTAACTGAAAACAGTACTTTTTACTTTGCTAGAAAAGTATCCAATGGGGTTTTATTTGAAGTCATGGGGCTTTGAAGAATTCTAGAAGTCTACTGCTAAAAAAGATGTATTTGAACCTTACCTCCTCAAACAAATGACACTGTAACCAGAGACTACAGAAATGTCTGACTACATCTTTCTTTCTCTCAATTCTCAGCAGAATTAATTGTTGCATCAAAACCAAGATAAATCCAAGCCAGTTGTGAAATAAGCCAAGTAATAGACTAATACTTACATTCAAAAAGAGATTTGAAGCAATTAGCTCCTCCTTTCTTGAAGAGTTTAATACTAGACTGTTGCAGTAATAGCTAATTACATGTCCAGTAAAGTTGGGTACAATCAGTTACACTTGGTTTGTAGGAAAATATTTTAGAATGAAAAACCAACTCATAACTGATTTAATTTATATGAGAAATTTCTTTGATTAACACTAAGATTTTGTTTCCTATGGAACTTGAAAATTATCAGTATTTGATACAAATCCATGTGGAAAAATTGTCAACTATCACCATTTTTGTCTGAGGAAAATTTTGTAATAAAGGAATGTACAATGCCACAAATGATCAGGTTATGTCAATTCAGGATAGCCTGGCCCCAGCTTTGGCACTGAAAAACACACAAAAACCAAAAGGGTTTTCACTGCATCAGCTGATAAACTTGCAATTGGTAAAGGCCTTTTTTTCATCAGTAGACTTTGATAACACTGCTTATAAATTTTGTAGAAATGTTGAGTGGTCCTGGGAAGCATTAATGCCAACAGGAGCAAAAGGGGCTTTCATGTGGTTCTGACTTCAAGATCTCATCTGTCTTCTCTGATCTTTCTGAAGTAGGTTGAGGAGGAATCTAAAGCAAAGGCAGAAGTTGAATTCTAAAAGCCAGAATTTACGGGATGCAAAGATTTGCCCATTATTGGATTTTTTTCCCCTCAAAGCTTAAAAAGAAAGTTACTAGTGTCTCTATGGATACATTATCTGTGTCTTTTTAATCTCAAAACCAGACAAAATTGAGTGTGTTGAACTCAACACTGCCTTCTAAGAACATTCGGAAAAATAAAGGGACTACCTATTTGTTTAGAAGCAGTGCTTTGTACCAAAAGCATGTAAAAACATCAGCACATGTTAGGCTAAGCTGCTTGCCTAGTTCTTAAATTCATTTCCTGAAGAAATGAGCTGGTTTTAGCCAGTGTCTTACCTAGTAGCTGCTTCTTTCCACATGTGATATTCAGCAATTGCAGAGAGGCATATGCATAGTAGAGTCATAGGATTATTAAGATTAGAAAAGACTTCTAAGATCAAATTCAACCATTAACCTAACACTGCTGTGTTCACCACTAAATCATGTCCCCAGGCACCACATCTACAGATTTGTTTGAACACTTCCAGGGACAGCGATTTCACCACTTCCCTGGGCAGTGCTAGACCACTCTCTCAGTGGAGAAATTTTTCCTAACACCGGGGGAATAGAAGGGGAAGTTATCCTTCCCCTGTACTCGGCACTGGTTAGGCAACAGCTCAAGTACTGTGTCCACTTCTGGGCCACTCAGTTTAAGAAAGATGTTGAGTTACTGGAACATACTCAGAGAAGGGCAGCGAGGATGGTGAAGGGGCTGGAGCACAAGCCCTGTGAGGAACGGCTGAGGGAGCTGGGGTTGTTCAGCCTGGAGAAGAGGAGGCTCAGGGGTGACCTTATTGCTGTCTATAACTACCTGAAAGGAGGCTGTAGTCAGGCGGGGGTCAGTCTCTTCTCTCAGGCAACAAAACAAGAGGACACAGTCTCAAGCTCCATCAGGGAAGGTTTAGACCTGATATTAGGAAGAAATTCTTCACACAAAGGGTGATCTGCCATTGGAATGGGCTGCCCAAGGAGGTGGTGGAGTCACTGACCCTGGAGGTGTCCAAGAGCAGGCTGGATGAGGCTCTTGGTGCCATAATTTAGATGATGGGCTGCTGTTAGACCATAGGTTGAACTCAATGATCTCTAAGGTCTCTTCCAACCTTGCTGATACTGTGATACTGTGAAATCCAAACCTACCCTGGTGTAACTTAAGGCCATTTCTTCTTCTCCTATTGCTTGTTACTTGAGGGAAAAGACTGACCCCCACCTGTGTACATAGTTGGATAGTTGTGGAGGGAGATAAGTTTGCCCGTCGGCCTCCTTTTCTCCAGACTAAACACCCCCAGCTCCCTCAGCTGCTCCTCACAAGACTGGCGCTCCAGGACCTTCACCAGTTCCGTTGCCCCTCCCTGGACACGCTCCAGCATCTCAATGTCTTTGTTGTAGTGAGGGGCCCAGGGCTGGACACAGGATTCAAGGTGAGGCCTCACCAGTGCTGAGTACAGGGAGATGATCACTGCCCTGGTCCTGCTGGCCACATTATTCTTAATACAAGCCAGGATGCCATTGGCCTTCTTGGCCTCCTGGGCACACTGCTGGCTCATGTTCTGCTGGCTGTCAACCAGCACCACCAGGTCCTTCTCCACTGGCCAGATTTCCAGCCACTCTGCCTCAAGTCTGTAGCACTGCATGGGCTTGTTGGGATTCAGGTGTAGGACCCAGCACTTGGGTTTGTTGAAATTCATACCATTGGTTTCTCACATGGAGCAGAAGGGAGCTATTAGCACATGATTTTTGAGAGTATCTGTAGTCCTAAAAACTAATTTCCATCGTTTGGATTTTCCCAAGTTCTGGTGAGTAATGTGGAACAATTAGGAGAGAAGCACAAGAAGATTAATGATGTCTGTGCTGATTAATTTTTGTATTGGGAGTATTACACATTAACTTCAAATTCTCTTTTAAGTAACTGAGACTTGAGTTTGGCTTCTTTGCACTAGTCTGAGTAATTAAATGGATGCTCAGGACTTCTGATATAGGTAAATTCCAAACCTACAGATAATGAAAGGAAAAAGTGTCCCTGGAAAGAAGGCTGTCCTAATGCAGTTTCTCTGTATGAATGTCAGCTCAGCATTTTGCACTTAGGACCCTCTCTGAAATCAGAAAGGGAATTTTCTTGAATAAGGAAATCAGGATCTATCTTTTTGCATGCAATGTTTTGTTATCGGTTATAAAGGTAAAAGATAATTTGATGGAGTTGATTCAAATAAATTTAACTTCTGCATGCATTTCCCCCTTGCATAACAAGACCTTTATCTTCACTTCAATTTCGAAAGCTGAGGTAGTACGTGAGTGATACTGTAACCCTGAGGTGCCACGTACTTCTGTTGTGCTACAACCCCAGCCAACCAAAGTCTTCCTCTGATGAAACGGCGAAGTGGGCCTCGCTCTCACTCTGGATCTACTCTCTCTCTCTCTTTTTATATTCCATAATAGTTTGGCTACATCCCAGCTGCATACATGTTTCTTCAGGCCCGTTCTTTGGCCTGCCCTAAACCCTGCGTCTGAAGTCTGCAATTCCCCTTGAGTGCAATCATCCATGCTGTCATGGGATGCATAAATATTCACACCTCTTCAGCTCCAGCAAAGCCTGCACTGCTCCCACTGCTCACTCACACTGGCTACAGTACTGTGCTTCTCACGTGGCTCCTGGCAAGGGGAAAACTGGGACCAGACCTCCTGGGGTTCTCATCCTTCACCTGGCTTTCCTTTCTCTTTTCTTGGAGTGAGAACAGCTGAGCTAATGGAGTTCCTTCCAAATTGAACACCTACAAGAGAATAGTTTAGAAGTATTTCCTTATATATATGTGGGTATGAAATGGAATTATGGTGGGATCTCAGTAACTCAACTCTTTTAAAAAACCCCTTGATACTACACTCTAACACTTACATACACACACATACACTAGAATGGAGACCTTCTGATGCATATTTTAGATATATTTTGAAAGTAATTGTTACTGAAAAAATGCAATAAAAAGGATATTGCTAGTATGTAATTGGAAATCTTCAAAATATTTGGCTTTGGAATGCATTCCCATTATGAAATGTTGAGATTTCCCTGGGAAGGAGTTCTGAATTTCAACATGTTTTTATTCTCCTGTGGCTGTGTCCTGCCTTTTGCTACCAAGCTGAGCTGGAATCTGTGGGACCTGACCAGATATGGTCTGTGTGTAGCTTCGTACTGAAAGTGTTTTACCCAGACGAGCGATATTTCTGCTAGTCTGTCAAAAGCACCAATAAGCACTGCACTCCACCAGCAGGCAAACACACTTGAGAAATCCTTATACAGAAATGGGAATGGGAGAAAATTAACAAATTGGAAAGAAATACCCTAAATGTTCATGCTGAACTGTAGCCATAAAACCAGAAAATAATTTGACATGAAAGGAGCAGAGTGTACCTGGAAAAACATCACTCTGTCTCTGGTAGAACTTTTTCTTACCTAAATCACAC
Source organism: Serilophus lunatus (assembly GCA_013399895.1). Lineage (NCBI taxonomy): Eukaryota > Metazoa > Chordata > Aves > Passeriformes > Eurylaimidae > Serilophus > Serilophus lunatus. Next base: position 334,383 of record VXBA01003169.1, read on the forward strand.
TGGAAATCTGGCTCTTCTGTGACTCTGGCATTTCTCAGATTTGAAATGTACTGTGGAAGGTAAGGCAGGAAAGTAATTCTCAGTCATTCAGGAAAAAAGAAGAAGAAACAGCTGCAGCAGCTTGTTACAGTTTTAGACTTAAGCAGTGGGTTGATAGAAGAAAATAATCACAGGATGTCTTTGTGGTTATAGTGGAGAGTCACCTGGTGAGAGAAAAGTCTTGATGGAGGAAAGAACAACTATTTCTACCTTTCTATCTCTTTATTGTTTTGTGGGTTTTTTTAAAAATATGTCTAGAGCATATCTCTATTGGTAACAGGGTTAGCAGCCAGGGTGGTGTCTCTGAACCCCATGCAATCTCCTTAATCACACTCTGCAGCAAGCTGGATTTGGTGTTGCCAAAAAGATGGTACAGGGAGTTCCATTCACCCCTTCTCTTCCAACTCCTTCTATTGGGTTTCCTGCACTGAGGCAGAATGCAGTGTGTGTACAGTGGGGAAACCAAAAAAACCCATATTATTGTGCCATTAATTACATCAGAAAAGAAAAGCCCAGCACTCACAATCGGCTTATTTAGGGTGGCTGGGAAGCCTTGGGCAATTGGGACACCTGCTATTAAGTCCTCTGTCAGTGCCATGGCTGAATGTCCCATAGCCTAGTGAGAAGAACTCTTTGAATAGGCACTTCTTGGGCAGGCAAACTGAGAAAACCTCCTTGGGGCATGGGTCTGGGGTACCCCAGATTTGTGTGCAGGACCCAGCCAGGGCATATTCAGTGTTTGGAGAATGACAGAGGAGCCCCAGTGGAACCAGGATTGGAAGGCAAGTCTCCCTACTCCCCAGGCAGTCCAGGGTCGGTTCTCCCACATGACACCGCAGTGTCCATGAAGATGTTTTCCGTGTAATTTTAAGGACATATTCAAGAACTGCCTGTTTGAGCCCCAGAGGCTGGCTGAGCAGAGAGGGGTCTGGCTGCAGAAAGGGTTCGGCAATTCTCATTTAGACTGGAGTCAGCCCTGGAAACCTCGGGGCTGAAATGTGGCGCAGCTCCGCTGCTTGGAGATGCCTCCACTGTCCTCCAGGGAACGACAGCCTTCGTTCTTTTGGGCCCCGGGAGGCCGAAGGATGGTATGTGGTGCAGGTAAAGTCCATCATCATGGTCTTGTGCATACCGACAGGGTAGCTTTTGTAAGAGTAGCCCCTGATGGTNGTTTAATTTAGTTGTTTAAATTCAACATCCCGACAGCATCCCTCGCCACCCAGCTCTCCCTGAAGGACTGTGGATGCCAGCCCGAGGGCAAGAAGGAGTGGCGATGCCGGGGGGGGCGGTGGGGACCGGGCAGGGCAGGGGTCCCACCGGCGGTAGCCCCTGCTCGTCCCCTTCAGGGCGGCGGGGGGGGAATACTCGGGCTGGAGCGTTTTGCTGCCTCGGCCCGGCGGCTGCTGCGGGCGCTCTCTGGGCGCTGCCGCCGAGGCCGGAGCTGAGCGCAAATGTCCGGCTCCCCCTGTCCCGCCACCCCCGCCGGGTCCTCTCCGGGCTCATCCCTTCCCGGGACTTGCAATTATCGCTAAATTTTAAGTTCTTCATTTTCTTGGCTGCAAATCCGGTAACGAATCGCTCAGACTTTGTTTTTCCAGTGCTCCCGGGGCTTGATTTATTGTGTCTCTCTTATCGCACAATCGGGCTTCGTTCGAAATGTTATTCTGGGCTAATTCTATATCCTGGTATTTATTTTGACTGTCCCTTCTCATTAGGGTTACTGATTTTTAATCGCTTCCCGTTCCCTATTAAACCCCCTCTCTGCCCTCCCGGGCTCGCCTCATCCCATTCGTGATTCCATCCCACTCGTGTGGGTCCGTCTCGCCGAGCGGTACCCGGGCAGTCACGACCCGCTGCCTCCAGAGCTGCGGGACGGAGCCTCCCCCGCCCGGGAGAACCTTCTCCGCCCCGGGAACCTCCGCTAGCCGGAAAAGCGGCGGCGGAGCGGAGAGAAAGGACTCGCTTTTAACAGGGCATCGCCCGCGGTCCCAACTCAGCGATTAAATTTCTCTCCTCCAGCAAAACCGTTACTTTATCCCAAGAAAAACAGCGCGGACGGGGCGAACGGCGGCGGGACCCGCACGGACGCGGGGCCGGGCGGGGGGCGAGGGGGAGCGCGGGGCGCTGCCGCCCCCCGACAGCTCCGTGATTGATGACCCACCCGCCCGGGAAGGGGCGGTCGCTGCCGCCCGGGCTGGCGGGGGGAGCCCGGCGGCCAGGTGCGACCCAGCCCCGCCGCATCCACCGCCGCGACGGCTTATAAAGCGGCGCCGCGGGGCCGGACGGGGCACGACGGGACGGGACGGGACGGGAGCGGGCTGTGAGAGCGGGACGGAGCGGGAACGGTGAGTTCATCCCCGGGCTGGGCACCGCGGGGTCCCGCCAGGTCGCGGAGAGCCGGGTTCACCCGCCGATGTGCGGGACGGGGACGCAGCAGCCTCCGCTCCCCACATCCTCGGGGATCCCCGTGGCCTCCCCGCGCCGGCGGGGCGGTGGGTGCCGGTGTTGCTCTCGCCCACCGGCAGGCAAACTCCTATTTTCCTATGTCGGAGAAAAGATCTGCGTTAACTGTAACCGGAATTACGCGAGGGCAAGGTGTTTTAAAACTGATGGAAAATAATTCAGATTCAGCATATTTTTCCCCCCAAGGAACAACGGAAAATTTGTCTGAGGTTTCCACTTGTTTCTTTTCAGCTGTATGTTCCGCTCTGGCGTTTCCCATCTTTTCCTTGCCTGTGTGGGCACGTTGCCTTCATTGCCGTTTCCTTCACACAGAATAGCAGGCTAAAAGAAGTGTCGCGCTGGGGTTTTTTTGGTAAACCGGTTATGTCTTTGCAGTGTCATGTAAAACCACAAATACATCTGCACTTGTCAGAAATACTGCACTGCAAATGCTTTAGAAACCACATAAATAATTTACTTTCACAGCCCTGTTTCCAGTCCTCTCTGCGCACCAGGCGGCAAGCGGGTATTTGCAAAAATTACTGTGATTATTTTAAAAATCAACCCTCGGCCTTGTAAAATTCTGAAGAGAAAGTGACTGTTGCCCAGAGGTGTTTCATTTACTTTAGTTTTGAGCAGCATTTTTTGGACCAGGAGGTTTGGGTGCCTCTTGGGTTTGCAGCGAGCGCAGCACCGGGAGTGTGTGTGTCCTGATCGCATTGGGGAGAAGAGTGATGCTGCCCAGTCCCGGTGTGCAACAGAAGAGATCCTGGAGCAGGAATCACCGCGGTTTGGCTGCACATACCTACATACGTACAGCAGACCCTGTGTGGTTTTCTCAGGTCGTTTGCTGTTTGTATTTAATGGGAAGTCTGACAATGGATACTATAGGCCAGGTATCTCATTTGTTGTAGATGTGAAGCTCCTAAACCAGAAACTCCTACTTCAAGGGGCACCCAAGGAGATGAGGCTTTTAGGTATGTGCATTATGATGTACTGTATGTCACTCAAAGCCGTTCCAGTTCTAAATCTGGTTATACACCGGCACAGCAACATCAAAACTGTGTGTAAACCATCCTTAGTCCTGTGTTTCAGTAGAGGAGCAGGTATTTATACTAACCCAGTCTGTCTGTGTCCTTGGCTAATCCACACTTTTCCAGCAATTGGGGAAGACTTCCTTGTATCAGTGGAATTTTGATGGGTGGGAAATGAGAAATCCTGCTGATAAACTGAAACTGATAGATTCTTCTGCCAGTTTCCATGATTATCTTAACGATTGTGTCGATGTCATTTCTGCAATGGTGATTTTTTTTTAATTAAAATGCACCCAGATCTGACTGTGCCTTAACACAAGAAATTACTAAGAAAAAAACCACAAAGGATTTAAAAAAAAGAAATTAATTTAGAGGAAATAGCCAATTTAAGGACCATTTTTCACCCCTTAATGAAGAAAAGCTCATGTCGTCCTAACATGAGGGGCTTTTTTTATATTGATCATAAATATCACAATTTTTAAAAATGTAATTTTTTTTGCTTTGGTCTGAAGTTATTACATAGAGAATATTTCTCAAATAATTCCAGTCTAACCTGTACTACCATTGGAGAGAACATTACCTAATAAAATTTTGGGAGCCACATTAACAGCAAATTAATCACAATAAAACTTATAAAATAATAATGACTTCTAAATAGCATCAAATTAGAGTATTGCAAAAAGGATTATTTAGAAAACTTTTAACTTTTCTGATAGAAATATTTGATTTTGGTTTATTGTCTTGGATTTTTTTGCCACTATTACAGATGGATATCAGCATGTGCTTGAAATGCTTTGCAAAAATTAAGACCTAGTTCTTGTAAATTTACATCTTCAGTCAATTATGTGCATCAATTTTATTTAAATTTTTAACATGATGTAGTATTTGGTTGAAATTAAAAGGTTCAATAATGTGTTCTTGCCCTTGTCTAGCCAGGCGGTCACAGAAACAGACAATACTAACACGTGAAATCCAGGATCTGGGACACCCAGGAGGGCTGCTTGACTGAGGACGACAGGATTAGGTATTATTCCAGCTAAGAAGTTCTGCGCTTTAGAGAATATTGATTGAATTGCATTTTGCAGTGGAACCGAATGAATCAAGGAACTGTAAGTTCTATTACAGGCAGGGCTGCCTGACCGGCTTTTCTGAGAGCTGGGAAAAGGTCTTGTGGACATTATTTTCAGATTTGCTCAAAAGAAGTTTTTTGTCATCGTTTCCAAAATATTCTCTTGCCCCTCAATGGCCAAAATACATCTTACAAGATTCTTTTGAAGTTTGAAAATTTAGGTGATAGAGAGGACAGAAATATTTTTGGTAACATTAGGGTGGGATGACGGGAGAATTCGTTTCCTGATCCTTTGAAATTATGGACTAAGTTTTGCCCTTCAAAAGCTGAGTTCATGCTCTGTGGCTCCACTTACTGCTGCTTCTGAAAATGATATTTTTCTTTCCATAATCCTTGGATCACCTGTAAGACTGGTTGATAAAATGATTGCAGCTAAATAGAAAACATATTAACAGTCCCACATGCCGAACCATACAAAGAATGTTTTTTAAATTGCATTTAGCCTAATTTTTAGTTGTTGTGTCAGTGCTGCTGAGCTGTGTCATGTGTCACCGAGCAGTGCCTGTTGAGCTTCCTCAGAAGTCATCTCTGAGTTATTGAGTAACTCAAAAAAATTGCTCAGTGTAATACTGTCAAAAAAGACCCAAACACAACCAAACGTTGAAGAGTTTTAATTTCTCTTTCTGTACCTGTGTGTGAAATCAAATTTGTAAGCAGTGAGTAGAAAAGCAGCTCTCACAGCCGCATCCCGGCTTTTCCTGGCACAGGCGAGGTTTGCATTTCTGACCACCTTTGTTTTTAGAAAGCAGTGCAGCAGCTGCCTTCAGAGGTGCTCTTGTTGCTTGCAGGACCCTCCGTGCCAGGGAAGTCACCAATGGACTGTGGACACTTGGCTGAGAGCAGTGAGGAGGTCTCCAGCCTGGGCGCAGAGCCCGATTCCCTGTTGCCTTCTGCTGCCGGTGGCAGTTCCTGCGCTGCCCTGGCGGGTGGGCAGCGGGCCGGGGCAGCTCCAGGCAGACCCGCTGCTGCCAACGCCGCCCGGGAGCGCAGTCGGGTGCAGACCCTGCGCCATGCCTTCCTCGAGCTGCAGAAGACCCTCCCCTCTGTGCCGCCCGACACCAAGCTCTCCAAGCTGGACGTGCTCCTCCTGGCCACCACCTACATCGCACACCTCACTCGCAGCCTTCAGGATGAGGAAGAGTCACCAGGAGAGGGCTTGGGCACCCTCCGAGGGGACGGATACCTCCACCCTGTCAAGGTAAGACAGCTGAGCAGCAGCTGCTGCCTTCTGTCAGTGAAGAAGTACATTGGCCTTAGATATGTAGATGAAACTAAAGATTTCAAACTCATGTTGTCTTGCTAGAGGTAATGCAGGAAAATCCTGCCTGGGCTAACTGTAGTGCTTAAATGCTAGAAGCCTGATGGAAAAATCCTGGAGCTTTGTCCTTCCAGCTTCAGGGACTTTGCACCAAAATACCAGATGTAGCGTAAGTCCAAACCTAGTGGGATTGGTCTCTTGGAATTGAAGGCGAAGGGCAGCAGCAGAGAAGTACTGGCACCTCCTTGGTCACCACATGGAAACCTTGGTATCTCCCACCAGACCCCCTGGATCCTGCAGGTGGGGTGTGTATGTGGTGAGGTGATGCACTGTCCCATAGCTTTGTCTCCTGCCGAGGCAGCCACAGTATGGAATGTGGCATTAATTACCAACCAAGTGTTAATTCCTATCATGAAGGTGCTTTTATGAAGCATTTATTTTGTCTAGTTGGTATATGCTCTTCCCCTTATCAAAAGAATCACAGTGATACAGAAGGAATGAGAAAGGGGAACTGCTCTTGGAGAGCGCCTGGGGCTGGAAACTGTTTCCAAAAGGATTGCTCACTGACTGATGGGGCTCAAATACCACGGGATATTTTCTTTGGCTCTGGTCACAGGGAGTGACTTAGAGGACTGGAGTGTTTTCTTTTCTCTCTTTTTTTTTTAAGTGTCTGAATTCAGAATGATTTAATTAAGATTAATTTGTGAAGTAATCTCTAACTTCTATACAGTGCCTAATTCACAGAAAGTTCCTTGTTCCCAGTGTCAGTTGCTGTGAAAAGTGTGATGTGAACACAGGCTTCTGAGGCCATTTAAATGATTAGTAGGCTCATTGTGAAAGCAAAACCTCTATATCAATTAGAAGATGGTTATAATTTAGGTAAAAAAACCCCTTTTGTGTATTTTAAAATAAGTTCAAAATAGCTAGTTTGCTTGGTTAGAGTGAAAGGGCACAGGTCTCTTATGGTACTTTTTATCAGCTGCCAACTACTACTGGCAGAAAAATACTCTTAGTTATTACAGCAGTTAAATAATCATTTCCCAGGCTACTGGAATAGAGCAACACTAGATTCACTTAAGCAATTATTTTTTTATAATTTTATTTATATATCATTGACCTGCATTTAGTTTTGATAGTCTATCAGCCAAAGCAGTATTTCTAATATTCCTGGTAGTAAATTAATTTTTTTACTTGGCACTGGATGAAAGTGTCATAAACAAGTCCTAGTACATGCTTCAAAAACCCCAAAGTGCCATGACAACCTGTACAGATAAAGACTTTAAATCCATTCATATATCAAGCACAGTAAATGCAAATAGTGAGAAAAGTAAAATATCCAAGGACAGTTGTGTGCACACTGAATGAAAAATACGAGTAATGACTTTAAACTCATTGGTGACAAATTCATAACATCACACTTGAGACAAATTTACTGAATGAGATCTTTCCAAGTGAGAATATGCTGCTGCTTTGGTCTTTAAACAAAAGAGCTGAGATTTAACTACAGTATTAAGCGTCTCTTACCCACAGGTGCAGAGCTGTTTTCAGTAGGTAGTTTGCTGGGGTTAAGAAACTCAGGCTGCCAGTGTAAGTATTTAACACCAGGATAACTGATGATTCAAAAAATCAGTGAGTGGAAAGATGAATTGTCTCATCTGAAATCGTTGGAGTTGACAAGAACAAGCTGTCAGTGCTGCCAAGGAGCAATTACGTTGAATTGCCTTTAACACGCAGTTTTTAGCAGTCTCTGTGTTGGGGTCAATGTTGCAGGGGCCGGCACAGATGGGTGTGCACACAGGGCTGCCATCCCTGCAGGTGCAGGTGTATCCTTGTAGTATCCCTGCTGCCTTAAAAAGGAATGCTTTGTGTGACTCTGCTAACAGAACATCCACAATACAAGCTGTGCTAGGATCACTGGCCAGCACGGCCTGCTCCTGTCTGCTGGGTCACGGCGGGGTTGGGAGCTGTGCCTCACAATTAATTACCAAAGCAAATATCCAGGCTGAGGCTTCCTTCCCAAACTCCAAACATTTTCCAACCAATGACAAAATGGGAACCGCATGGTGGTAGCAGAAGTTTCCTGTTTCCTTGTACTGTTATTCCAGCAACACTTAAAGCTTTGCTGAGAACCGCAGTCAGAGTGCAAAGCTGCCGAGTGTCTCAGCACTGTGCTTGTTTCCTCTCTTGCAGAAGTGGCCCATGCGTTCCAGGTTGTACATTGGAGCCACGGGACAGTTTCTGACTCACTCGGCACAAGGAGACAGCGCAAACCAAGGGGAAACATCAACAGCTTCACAAATCTGATCTCCCTTCTTGCTTTAAAAAAAATTGTTATTTATTACACCTTATATATATATTTAAGTTAAAAAATAGTATCTACAGACAAACTATAATTCCTGAAATACTGTTTGTAGAGGAGAAGGAATTCATTCTTAAATGTAACTAATACCTCATTAATTTAACGTGATGCATCATTGGTTTCTATCAGAGGACTTTGCTGGGATCTGAATGAAGAGATTGGGAGGTGGCGACCGCAGCCAGCACCAACACGAGCTGCAGCTGCCAGGGCAGAGCTGCCAGGGCAGAGCTGCCAGCAGAATAGGTATCCTTGTACCCTCTGGGACAAGCACTGCAGGAAAGAGGAGAGAGGGAGCAATGTGGTACTGGCCAAGTACAGAGCAATACGAGCTCGGGTGAAAGGCAAAGGGCAAGTCTAAAAATAGCAGTTGCAACCCCACGTGCACTTTCTCCACTGCTCAAAGCCGATGGCAGAAACCCTCCTGATTACGGCCATCAAGTCAGGGCTTCATCCTTTGGAGAGTCCTACGTGTTATGTAGCTATTGCTGGCAACGTGTATGCATGTTTACCTCAAGTAAAAAAGTGCTGAAACCTGTCCCTCGTACACAGAGCTCTGTGTGTGACAGCTGTATGTGGGGCACTGCTTGTATCCACCCATAGAATTGTGCTGCATGTTATGGGGTTCGATGTGTGTTTGTTACCCTGGCACAGCCACGTGTCTGCTCGTGATACCAAGGCTCATCTATCCTGGCTTTCAGCAGGTTCATGTGTTGAAGCAAATGAGCCCAAAGCATTGGCTTGTTCATAGCACACTTGTTCACTTAAACATCTTCTAGATATAGGCAAGAAAATCTGAAATTAAATGCACAAATATCATCCGATGTATCTGTCCTGTAAAACACTGTATTTCTCATATGGTTTGTTATTGCTGAGGTAAACGTTCTATTAAATATTATCCAGTGAAAGTTACACACTTTGAGTTGAAAAATCTGTATCAGATTCTCATTGTACGTGATAATATTCTGCATTTATAGATGCTGTCTTCTTTCTGAGGGCTTCATGGTGTAAATTTAAAAATGACATTTAGGAAAACAAAAATACTAGCCAGATAACTTCCATTGAAAATTATGGTAAAATCTGAAGCACTTCAGCACCACTGCAGCATTCTGAGCTTTTAACAAGGTCATTCTTTGAATAGTAAACATACTTGAAATATTTTAAATACATTTAATGTGTTTATTTTAGGCATATTATTTAAAATTGTAAGTGGTTTATTAAAAGATGATGGTTACACAGCCAAAGCACCATTCAATACATGACCTATGGCATTTTGTGAACAGATTAAGCACAAAAGGGCAGTTTTGCATAGACAAGAATCTACTCATAAATGTCTGACTTCCAAGAACTCTACGTGCTTTCCATAGTAGTAGAAAGTAGGTTAGCACAACCTCTTGTTACTGGACAGCTGTTTGTACTTTGAGTTATTAACAGGGAGATTGTGAAAGAGTGGCAAAAGTGGTGACAGTTAATGAAGATGAAAGGGTAACAGGACAGCGATGGATTCCAGGAGTACTTCACAGCACAAGAGGAGGGTGTGGCACATAGATTGTGCTTCAGAAGCACAGAGAATTCAGACCAGTTTTGTATTTCACTGAGATGTAAAGGAGTGAGTCAGGCCAGGGGAAGAAGGGCAAGCAAAACCTCAGCCAGTAGTCCATGTCCAGCCTGACCTGCCAGTGCACAGCAGCTGTCTGATAGTAAAAACAAGACGTGGATGACTCATACATATACAATGGCATGGGGAAAAGACAAAGTGGGAAGCTTTTTATCAGCTGCATGGTCTTACCTAGCCCAGAGGTGCTGGTTACTTCACTGGCTCTTAAATAAATATCACCTGGAAGGGACAGAATTGAAGAAAGATAAAAAAAAAAGACAGCTCCCTGGTCCTGGTTTTAAAGGCTTCTTCCTTTAAATCTCATTGAAAGATTCTGCTTGTCCATGAAGTAGAGGTTCCTGTTGGACATCAGGAAGAATTTCTGCACAGAAAGGGTTGTTAACCATTGGAACGGGCTGCTCAGGGTGGTGGTGAAGTCACCCTTCGTGGTGTTCAGGAAAGACTGGAAGTGTCCCTTAGTGCCACGGTCTAGTTGCCAAGGTGGTGATCTGTCAAAGGTTGGACAACCTGTGATTCTTTAACCCTGGAACATGGATAGCTGTAAGGGTCAAAACCGTGGAGAATTATGAACAAATGGCTCAGAGAATGCATCCCTACTCAGACTCTTGTCACTGAGTTGCATGATCTGTATCAGTTTCTCATAGTACATGATAATATTCTGAATTTACAGATGCTGCCTTTCTTCTGAAGACTTCAGTTTAAATTTTAAAATGACATTTAGGAAAATAAAAAAAAAACTAGCCAGAACAACTTTCATAAAAAATATTGTAAAATCTGGAGCTCTCCGTCACGCCTGCCGTGTTTACAATGGAGTATTTATTTACAAGGCTCAGAAGTCAGACAGGTGATCAGAGCAGCAAACATTTTAGCTACTTTGTACCCACGACATTTGCAGAACTTGTGGCCACATCCCTAAGACCTCACCAGCACTTACTGAAAGCCCGTAAGAATACGTAGAATTACAACAGCAGTTTTTCGCTTGACAAGAACCCCCCCCATATTTATGAGTTGGGGTCCCCCCCAGAGGAATGGAATTTTTATGCCTCTCCTTTCAGAACCAAGACACCAGGTGAGGCAATCCACCCCCTTCCACCAGCGCGAGAGCCCTCGTCCTATGGAAATCTGCATCCCAGGATCCCGCGCCCGCCGCGCCACCCGCCGCTCCCGGCTCTGCTCCTGCCCCCTGCGCGCGCAGCCGGAAGGCGCGGGGCGCGGGGCGGGATCGGGCGGCGGGAACGGCCTGTTCCCGGGATCGGGCGGCGGGAACGGCCTCGTCCCGGGATCCCGCGGCGGGAACGGCCTCGTCCCGGGATCCGGCGGCGGGAACGGCCTCGTCCCGGGATCCCGCGGCGGGAACGGCCTCTTCCCGGGATCCCGGCCGGGCAGCGGGGCCGGGCCGAGATGCTGCGCGTTCAGCGCGGGTGAGCGGAAGGAAGGACGGACGGATGGATGGTTGGACGGATGGATGGTTGGACGGATGGATGGATGGGCGGATGGATGGATGGATGGATGGATGGATGGATGGATGGATGGATGGATGGATGGATGGATGGNCCCTTCCGCCGGGAATGCCGTAGGGGCGGAGGGCGCTCGGGGCCTCCGCGGCCTGCGGGCTGTTCCTCCGTGCCTCGGCCGAGTCCGATGGGTACGGATGGAAAGAGGGTACAAATTGAAAGAGGAGGAATTTAGGTTAGGTGTTGGACGGGAATTCTTTACGGCGAGGTGCCGAGGCGTTGGAAGAGGGAGGTTGTGGGTGCTCCGACCCTGCCGGTGTTCAAAGCCGGGTTGGAGAAGGCTCGGAGCAGCCTGATCTAGTGGGATCAGTGCAGCCCTGCCCGTTGCATTGGGTTTGGGACTAGATGGTGTTTAAGGTCTATCCTGACCCCTTAACATTCCACGGTTCCGTGATCGCGCTCCGCCAGGACGGCCGTGCGCACCCCCCTCGCCGCCCGTGGGGTGTCAGAGCCACCGACCTCTGCCGTGCCCCTGGGGGCAGCTCCTCACTCGGCAGCCCAGGCACATGCTTCTCTGAAGAACAGAGCGATTTCTGGCCTTCTCAGAGGAATTAGAAATTCCAGTCTTTTCGGAGGAGTTAGAAGTGCCCCACCTGTTCAATGTGAGAAATCCTGTCCTGGCAGGCCAAAGCAGTGGCTGTAATCTGAAGAATTGCAGGTATGGTCTGCTGGTGCTTTTCTAAACAGTCAAAGCCATCATTTGGAAGAGTGTTGTAACTCTGTCTGGGTCCTGGGGTGGCTCAGTTCGGGCTGACACTCCAGCCACACAGGCTTCCCAGGAGACTGTGTGAGGCTGAGATGCACCTAATTAGTGCATGCCACTGCCCTGGCAAAGCTGTGGTGGTTACTGTGAGCTATCTCTTGGCTCATCACATCTTGCAAGGAGTGACAGATCGGACATCTGAAGACACTTGGTTTTGCTGACAGATCGTTTTCATCAGCAAATGCATGTCCTAATTTTAAAGATAAATTGCCTTCTCTCTCCTTTAGGGAATTTAGTGAGTGTTGTACGGTGACCCTGACCATGCCCTTTTTGGGTTGTAGGCACAGATTCCAGATGGTGGGTTCTGGCAGGGACAGGGCCCCAGGGTCTGTGGGGTATTGCTCTCCTGCCAGAACTGCAGTGCAAGCACTGACCTCAGTTCAACTGGTGGTACAACATCAGTGAGTTCCCCAGAGTGTGGCACACAAACTTGGGTTAAAGGCTGAGACCTGCCAGGGTGCTCCTCTCCCCAGCCATGGCTCTTCATTAGGGGCAGTGTGCTTGTCCTGCAATCAGTCATTCCTCACACTGGAGCTTCCTTCGGGAAAATGTCTCTGCGTAACCCTGATCTCAGCTGATGCCCTCTGTAGTTTTCTCCCCAGGTCATTATAAAGGGAGCATGAGGTTGGGATTTCTTTGACTGGCGTACTGTCCCCAGGGAGGTGTTAATGCTTTCTGCTACTGGCTCAGCAGTAGAATTCTCTGAATCAAACGTCTGCTTTTAATTGTTCCAGGCAGCAAACGAAGTTCAAGATGAGTTTGTTACTGACTTTGGGAACCTTCGATCTGGACTCTGCCATGCTGTTGCCTTGCAAGGAGAAAGATGTCACATGAATTCTGGAGCTACAGAAGTAACTATTTCTTACTGTACTTAAAGATACTAAGGAAAACCTCTAGATCTGGAGTTCTGAAGCTGTTCAGTGGCTTGCAGATTCTCTTGCACATGGAACAAGGAGGAATATGATTGCATGTAGGGTAAAATAGTTGAAATTCTAACAAAAACTGTTATGACAGCTCCTCAGAACAAAGCAGGTGCAATCCAATAATCCTGAAGGAATCAAAAGGGAGAGGTGTGTAATGGTATCAGAGAATACTGTTTTTAACTGGGGAGAGAAACACGAGTTCTGATTTGAGCCATTAACAGGTGCTAGTTGGAAGTGAGAGGCTGAAGCGAAGAACAGTGTGTTCAGATGACCATGTATATTCCAAAGGGAAAAGCAACCATGCTAGTGGCCTTTACCTCCAGAAAGATACTTGATATCTGGGGCTTGACTGTAACAGCAGGGAGGGACTTGCATTTTTGAACCCAAAGGGAGCTTTTTTACTCTTGTTCCTGGCTGTACCGAATCCATTCTGTGCTCAGCAGATTAAACAAGGTTCTGCTTCACTTTATACAAGCACAACCCTTGAGGAAAACGTAAACAATTCCCCTGTATTCAATAGCTGGAAAAAGCAACACAGGCAGGAACGTGCTGGCATGATGATGATGACCCTTTGCCGTTTACCCAGCTGAGTGTTGTGATGAGCAGTGCTGTATCTGATGTGCCAGCTAACTAGTAGGATTTTTCCAGCTGGGATTTGCTCCTGTCATTTCTGATTTTATTTATTCTCTTAAAGGTTCTGTGACATCCAGTGACTATCTCCACTGTCTTCCAGCCCTGTGTGTGCACACAGCCAACAACAGAGTCCACCACTAGTCTGCCAATTTTGCTTGAGATCATGGGAGAGAGTGGGAGAGGTAAGAATAGAAAGTTGTGCTCTTTTTGCAGAAAGTTTTTTTCTTAAGGCTATACATTGCTTAATAATAGTCTTTATAATTTAATTGTATTTCAGTTTATTATTTTGCTGGCATAATGATGAGACCTTTGCCGTTTACCCATCTGAGTGGTTTTTGATGTGTATCTTTGAATCTGAAATGCCAGTAGAAGTAATAACTTTGATACAAAGATTGATTAAGGGTGAAGAAAATAACTTTATTATTGTTTTTCTTAGCTTGAAAACAGCAGCATGGAAAGTGGAGTTCTAATGCACTTGGAAATGCTTCCATAACTGTCCCTGCTCCTCAGAAATAGCACTTGGTTCAACAGTATGGCAGGGAAGTAGCTGTTCACTGAAAATGTCTGAACAATCCTACAATGTAGCTCAGTAAAGAGGGTGTTACTCTAGAAAGGAAAGTGGCCTTGTGGGCACTCTCAGAGCTTGGTATATTTGAGTGTATCAAATAAATGGATCAAAAGTGAATAAAACAAGGGTTAAAACATGTTGTAAAACTTACCTCGTCTAAATGAGCATTTACAATGGTAGTAGTGAGTGTGAATAAGATCTTGGGTTTCTGTTTTCAGTGACTCTTTTTTGTTGAAGGTATGGGAGCAGTGGCACTGTGATCCTGCTGGATGGCATCCTGGGTAGGATTCACACAAGCCTTAAATATTCAGCTTGTCCAGATTTGACAGGAAGTTTGTACAATTTTCCTGCTTCTTTTTTTGGATGTAAAACTTCCTGAGGAAGTGCTATATCCTCACTAGGAAGATGAAATATAGGAAAGCCTATAGTCAGGGAAACATACTCTGCCTCAGACACCTCATCTTCTACCATACCATTCTTCACACTTGTTTTTGCAGTGAGGTAGAGCTGAACTCATTGAGCTGCCTGCCTACCAGGTTGACTAATAAAATTATTTTTTACTCTCCTGTAGCATTCTGCTATCCTCTGCAGTTCATGTGAAATAATGTGGAAACACTGGGTTTTGGTGGGTTGGTTGGTTTTTGGGTTTTGGATTGCAGGAGCACACAGGTATCTCTGCATAATACTATGTTGATGCAATGTAAAAAAAAAAACAAAAAACAAACAAAAACACAAAACATGAAGCAGCATGGTGATAGTTTTTTATACATTTCAAAAATTATACAGCATGAGTAATTAAAGTTGACAAACTAGGAAAAGAAAAAGTTTTACTTACTTAAAACTACTTAATATATATCATATATTAACTTACTTAAAACTAAATACATATCTTTTCAGATATATCTGAAACAATATATCTGAAAATAAATAAATCTGATATATCCGAAAGAAGCAACAAGAAAAACTGCGGAGTTCATGTAGTTGAAATGCAACATTAGATTCTGAACTTGAGGGTTAAATTTTAGTTGTAGTCTTCCTAAAAATCCTGCTTACTCCTCTTTTAACTGTGAATGAACAGTGGTAGCCAGAAAGAGAAGTTCTGGAGCCATGGCCTCCCAGGGTGAAGACATCCCTCCTTACCTTCAAAGAGTACTGTCGGAAGACTTATAAGTCAAGTCCCATCAGCTATGTTTTATTCCTTAGTAAAATAGCACTGGACCTGTCTTAAAAAATACTAAAAACTTACTAGTTGCATATTTTGACTCAATAAAATAGTCTCTCAAAAAGCCAAAGCTTCAGGTTTTACTCCACAGAGTGGAGTTTTTACTCTTCATTAGTGTAAATGTGGATTCCTGGGCCATATGCAGCAATAAACTTCAGCAGTTGATGATGACACTGCATGAGGTAAATATCTCTCTGTTGCAGGGAGTTTTCATCACTGAGGTCAAATGGAAATACAGAATTTGGTGCTACACACAATGCAGACGTGCCTAAGCAAAGAAGAAACCAAGAGTTAAGCTGAAAGACTTGATAAATTTTTGCCAGTGTTTTGAAGGGGAAAAAACCCCCTGTGACTTAGTAATGCACTCTTCTGTGTTACCATTTAAGTGTTAGATCATAATCCTTACCTTGTTTCCAAATCTGTGTGATCAAGTGTGACTGTGATCCTTGATAAACAAAGAAACAAAACCCCAACTCTTGTTTTCAGCTTCCCCAGCGAAGGAAACCTGTCCTCAGTTTAACCTGGATCAGTGTGAGAGGAGCAGTGCCTCAAGCCAGAGGCCTAGTAATGAGACTCATCAGGGATGCCAACTGACAGACTTTTCCATACCAGTGGAACAGTGGAAACACTGGATTTTGATTTGAAATAAACTATTACTGCAATCGGTTGCTACAAACCTTTTTCAAACTAAAAACCATGAATAGACTAAAGACAGTGACATTATTTACCATGTTTTAGGGTAAGAGATGACTCAAATAATAAGATGGCAATCACTGCATCTTCCTCAAGTACTGTCTGTCTTAAACTCAGCTTGGTGTGAGCCTTAGACAGTGAAATCCTAAGAGATCAACAGAAACATGTCAGAAAAAATACTGCAGAATTGAATGCAATGTGTATTGCCTTGCTTCAAGCACTTGTGTAAATCAAAAGTTGACACTGTTTTCATACTTCAGCTATGCAGTTAGACTTATCACTGACAAAAGGCAGATTATGCATTAACTTCTTATGCTATGAAAGCAGTACAACTTGGCATGTTATCTATTCTTAATACTTGTTTTGCTGCTATGATAAAACTACGGATATTTAAATCCCATTTTTGTTTTTCTAGATCACTTCAATAATGATACTTGTTTCATAAATCACTGGGGTTTTTTTTTCTGCCCGGAAAAGTTCTTTGAGCTTAGGTTGCTTTTGGCAGCATCACTATATAAAATAAATGGCATTCCTAAGCAGTAAATAAGATTCTTTATTTCAAAACATCCACTTGAATGTTTCAAAACATTTCTTCTAGATTTTTGTTAAACAAGCTCTCAACCAGATTAGCACAATTTCTCCTTGAAACATAGGTGTGTCTCCATTACTGTGAAAAGAAGGACTCACAGAATTTTTAGTGCAGATGCTGATAATGTTGATCCATGAATGGAATCTCTTCTCACCCTGCGACTTGCAAGATAGTAGCCCTGAATGAGGTGTTCTGCTTCTGAACTCAGTTCCACATGAAGATTCTTAGCAAACAAAATAAACTAGAGAAAGGGTATACATTTTAAATATTTAACTGTAAAGGAAAAGAATTTACTTTTTCCATACGTTTTAACACACCAGTGGCATAGTAATGTAGGCTGGACAATATTATAAAAAGTATTGGTAGAAAATAAAGACAGTTGTCACCATCTGGCTATGCTAAAAAAGGAAAATGTTAAGGACAATAATAATGATGGATAGTGAACAGAATCAGAATGGTTTGGGTTGGAAGAGACCTTAAAGATCATCTGTCCTCTACCATAGGCACATTCTACTAGACCTGCTTGCTCAGAGCCCCATCCAACCTCGCCTTGAACACTCGAGGGAATCATCTGTTAATTCTACTACAGATACTGACAATTTATTTAGAAAGGAATATTAACTTGTACTACTGATTGTAAACTGTTCTGGTCAAAAGTAGGGGTTAGAAGAGTTGTTCTCATATGAATGTTAATTTAGTGTGTTTTCCAGAAACATGGCCAAACTAAATTTATTATGCTGACCCTTTTAAAGAACTGGAGCTGCTTTTATTGATGATTCTATTAGTGCCAGTGGGAATATGGGAGGGGGAAAAGGCAGAAAGTGAGTATCAAAAGTAATTAATCAGACTGTGCAGGAAAAACAGCAGGAAAAACCTTCTGATGCCTAAACCAGTATGATATTCCTAGATGTAATGCATTTCTAAATTCTTTATAATCTGTTACCTCCTCATAATCCTGTGTTGTGAACTGCTGTGAGACTTTGTACAGCTTGGCTTCAGGATTAATGGCTTTTTTCAAGATATGGTGTACAAGAGGAGAAGATAGTCGACAGGAAGGAGACTCATTGAATATCAAGAGCCCAAAAACATCTACAAGGTTAGCTGGAATCAAACTCACATCCTAAAGAGAAAACCCAGAGAAAGAAAACAGTTGCTTTATTTTGGGCTTTTGACTTTTAGAAACATTACAGTGTTTTCAATCTGAAGTACTCAATATCCATTTATACTCTAAAATAATCTAATGAATTACCTATAACACTTGGTAAAATTTTGTTTTCATGATCCCTATTTTTAGAAGATACTTGATTTAAAGTCACTTAAATTGGGACTTTTTGGGAAATACTGAGAAATTTAATGGCAGCTATAGTCCAGTTCCTGTTATAACAAGACACATGCTTTACCATCTGTCCAATTAAAAAGTTCTCCTTTTGTACGTGTTTCTTTGAGGAAGAATCCACATCTACAAAAGACCAAAAGTTGGTCTGAACTGAAACAGTAACTTGTTGGTCAGCTTCTTCCCCGTATTTCTTCCCAGGAATGAATACGGTTGTTGTTCTGCTCTCTAGCACTAGGATAAGACAAAATTCATCAGTTACGTGGTAGATTCATCTTAGTTATAAATGCTAATCCCACCGGTCACAATTATGGTTTCACGTAATTGCCATGATTAATGGATCTCTGTAGTGTAGTAAATATAAGTTTACAGGACCTTGGCTTTTTTACTGTCATTTCTTACACAGACTCATTAGAAATAGCTCACAGATTTTTGCAGCATTTGAGGGCCACAAGCTGTGGAACACACCTAGCCATGAATTTGCATTTTTGTTCAGTTCTGTCCCCTCATCTGTTAAGAGGTGGGAGATTACCAGTCTGCAGAAGTTCAAGTTTATCCTTTTTATATAAAGATAAGTCTCCTATGTAACAGATGCCACCCTTGGCCAGCACAGCGCTGCAAGCTTGGATACTGGCACTTCCAGTTCCATGTTTGTCTTTGGACACAGAAGGAAAAATTTCACTGGAAGGTGGGTGTCGTATGCCACGAGGCAGAAGGCATAAACTGTAATTCAGAAGCCTGGGGGATTAAATAATTCTGTCAGTCATTAATTGTTAAATTATTGTTCACTTTTAAAAAAAACTTAAATACCATTATAAAGTATTAAGAGTCACTTAAGAGATTTCAACAGCACCCTCCCCACCCCAAACGAGAAACCAGTGTCAAAACCAAATATTTAACTTTGAATGCAAAGGTAGAGCTCCAAGCCTTCTCTCCAACAGCTGCCAACAGGACTGTATTTCCTAATGGGTTAAACACAAGGCAAACCATGGTTTGCAATGGAAGCAATTTCTTGGAAGTCAAAGAAGTCTCATAATTTAACCCCATATTGTTAACTCCTACTATTCTAGGAACACTTTTCCAGTGATTTAAAAGGTTGGGGGATTAGTAATCCTGGACATCTGGGAAAAATGAAAAGGCTGCAACTTGTAAGATCTGCCGCCTTAGTTTACACCCCAATCCCCCAGTTCTTTTGGAGAAAGGTATAGAATATCTATCATCCCCTGCTCTTTGTTCCTTGGCACAGAGAGGTTGCAAATTGCCTGTCTGGTTCCACAATCAAAAGTTCCTAATGATTTTAAGATGGCATGGCATGGGAGAAAATTAAGTAAAATTAGTAAGTATTAGTAAATAGGGTATCACACCGATAGCAACACGATGTAGGAAATGCCTACTTTGGACAGGGTGCTGACAATAAAATATTGTGCATGTGCAAGACAGTACAAATTGCAATAATGGTCAAGATTCACAGTGTGCAACTGTTTTAACCAGATTTTTTAATTCTTAAAACACTCTGAGCTCCTGGTTATTCTATGAAACCCTACTCCAAACCTGGGGACAAAAAATCTTGCAGCCCACGTTTTTTAAATTGGAACAAATTTCTACAGCAAAATTTTGAAACGCTCCAAGTATCTTTTTCTGCAACATAAAATATTAATGAACTTGTTGAAGAAGTCCCAAATGAAAATAAAATCCATGCCACTTCAAAAGATCTTTTTCAAAAATATAAGTGAAGCCCTATTTTAGCTCAGGGAGGAGAAAACAGTTTTGTTTAAAATAATGTAACTTTAAAGCTGAGCATATTGTACTTTTCTGCAGTGTATATAAAATTGTGTTTACAATTTATAATTGTACAAAGAGCTAAATAGAAAAAATGGAAAAATATAGAAAAATGTTTAGTTAAAGGCAACAATAACTGGATTTATGGTGTATGTGCAAAGATAATATGGGACTTCTGATGCCTTATCAGTATGGTTGTTATGAGAAAGACATAAAAAAGGAATTCTTGATTTACACACTGCTTGTTAACTGAAAATGCTGCTGGCTGGGAACTGGTGATGAAAAGGCTTCAAGTGACACAAGATTGGAAAAGCTGAGCCCTTTTTATCATTACCAGCTTATGGGACAGTCTTCAGTTTTGATTTTAGAAGAATGTTTTGTTTGCGCTCTGCTAAACAGTGCTAGTGCTAAAATCTTACTGCTATTCTTATGAGAGTGTTTATTATTAGTGAAGCTCTAATCTAAATTTGTCACTTGAAAGAAAAATATCCCAGGGAAAAAACTGGGTCTTTTTACTAAGTTGGAGCCTTGTATACTTCCTTTAATGTATAGTCTCTAGCTTTTCATGTAAGACTGATCTTATTATCTTAAAAAATAATAATTTCAAATTCTAATTTATATAAAAAATAAGGGATCTCTTTACCTATCAATTATTAGTGTGTCACTTGTCATAATCAACAGATCCAGATGATCCGCGTTTTCTTTTTCACATGTCTGTACAAGACTCAGCAATATTGCAAGTTTGAGAGTGTTGTAAGTGCCTGGTGGAACAACTTGAGAAGCAAAGATGTTGGCCAGGACAGCAGTAAACCTCCAGCGTGAACTTGAAGTCAACGAGAGCAGGTACTTAAAATTATCACTGACAAAAGAAGGACCTGATGGAAACAAAGTACAGGTTAAAAAGCACTTAAGAGAGACCTATGTAGATCTATTAGAACAAATCACTGATTAATTCTAGTCTTGATGCAAAACTTAAGGAGTATGTTTCTGTATTAAGCACGAATTCAGAATGTAAACACCTGACACTTAATTGTACTACTAAAAATGTTGCAGACACGAGCTGCTAAAATTGATGGGATATGAAGGGAACAACAAACTGAAATATCAGGTTAATTTAGTATGATTTCGAAGTACCTTCCAATGGCTAGGAGAAGTTGAGGTGTTGGAGAACTGCAGTAAATAAGTAGGTAGCTTCCCAATGCATGGAAAGCGGGCAAAAGCAGATATTCTCAAATAACAGAGTGCAAGAGGAAAGTCTTTGAGTGGTTTTGTAATCTGGACCTCTAGAGAATAGAAAACTTAATTGAACCAGTTCTCAAGATTTTGTTCTAGAAGGCTTTCCAACATTTTTTTTCAGTCATTTTTTAATGGAACTTTCTTACCATTTGGTTTACAGAGCTGTACACTATTGGCTTCTATACATGCAGTAGCTTGTAAGCCATTTTGTACACAAGCTGGAATTCCTATAATCCTGTAGTGGTTTCCTATGGTCATTTTATTGGCCAGTTCATCTAGAAAATAAACAAATAGGGGGGGAGGCAAACCTTCAGATATGTTAGGGCATAAAAATAGTTTTGAACATGTGGTCAGAGAACTTTTTCACTTTCTGAACATTTGACTTTATGATTTAACATCAGCAGAAAGCAACAGCTGGATGCCAGATTGACCATAATGGACTAGATTAAAATGAAGCATGCAGTTCTAATTAATTAGTGCAAAACATAATGAATGCACACTGGGTGAGGAAAAATAGATTCCTGATAAAGAAAATGGACCATGCATTTAGTTCTGCATTGAAAGAAAATGGACAATTGTTTGCAAGTACATGTTCCTACTCTGTAAATTGTGGTAACACCATTGTCAGTTACTGTCCTATGTTATAGGTTTTTTTCCTCTGACACTTTAAAGAGGAGATAGAAATGACACAGATTCCAAAAAGACACACAAATAGCTTTGTGAACCTTTGCATTTCTGTGCATCTTTTAAAAAAAATCCCATTAATTGTTTTGGAAATGAGAATTTGATCGAACCAAAACTCAGCCTGTGAGACACTGTCTAACCTCAATGATCACTGAATCACAGAATTAACTAGGTTGGAAAAGACCTTTGAGATCATCAAGTCCAAGCCACTGGAAATGTAACACGTGCCACTTGCAGTGTCTCATAGACTGTTCTTAATAGTAGTTCAGTATTTGTAGGAGCCAAAACCCCTGATGCAATGTGGAAACCAGCTAGATTGAGGAAGGATGTTAAAAATGCATGAAGTTGGTACAGAACAGCATGACTAAAGGAAGTGGAAAGGAGGAAAAAACAAATGACAGAATGTGAAGCTGCTGAGCTGGCCAGGAGGTGTTCTTTAAATGGAGGCACTAAAGAGAACACTAGAGTTTTGCTACGTGCACTGCAGTCATCTGTGCACACTCTTCTGTCACCCGGCTAATTTTTATAAATTTAAGTGGGGAATATCTGAAGAACTGCAATATATAAATGATGGCTTCCAGCATTTTATCCACAGAAATGGAGCTAAAAGTAAAATGCAAGGGATTATTACTGTTCAAATCTAAAACTTTTTCTGATAAAACTCCAAAATACAGCTTACCTCTCAAGAAAACTGTAAATGCTTGAATCCTAAAATGTGAGTTATCACTGGAATATCCTTTCAAAGCATTCAGAACATTAGCATCAATCATTTCAACTATTTGTTTATCTTTCAAAACAAAGGCAAAAGAAAATGTTAGTTCTCTTGATAACATTTTTTTTAATGACTGGTTTATTTGGGGGGCTTTTTCCACTTAAATATTTTGTTTTACATATTGTGTAATGTAAATAGGATCAGATCTAAAAATAAGATTACAGCGTTCCTACCACCAAGTACTCTAAATTTCATGTCTTCCTGCAGGGGTGAAGAACACAAGCTACACACAAAGTCGGTCCTCACTGTGGCAGACTCTGTAGCTCCAGGACAATGCACTCTGATGTACCTAAACCCTAAAAAAACCCATAGTAATTTACCAAACACTTAGAGGGCACAGCGTCAGTTTTAAATTTCTATAAAGAACAGAAGCGATTAAAACACAGGACAGTGAAATTCCAAACTTATCATGTGCTTCTTCGGATGAGCCCCCCCCCTTCGCATACGCTCCTTCCACTGAACCGACGCCTGTAATTTGTTGTGGGCTGACCACGGGGTGGCAGAATTTCCTACTGCGCGTTCCCAAGCGGAACAGCTTGGCCAGGCTTTCTGGGGAGCGAGCCACCGTGGCTTCTGCCTGGCGTAGGAATGACACGGGATAGGGATAGTCATTACCAGAGGGATGTGCCCTCGTAAAGATATCTGTATGATTTATTCTGCAGTCTCCAAACTCTGGGATTTAGCGTCTCTTTTATGACTGTATGGCCTCTGTTACAGAAGGAATCAAAACAGCCTTAAAAACACTTAAGGCCTGGCCCTGCAATGGTACAAGCAGTTCAGCAATATTACAGGAGTGGTTCCACAGAAGTTAGCCACTCGTTAAAGCAAACTTGTTCCATGCTTGAAGCTTTTGCCAGCCACTTAAGGATATTGTTCTGTGGTATTTTCATGGAATCAGAAACACAGTTTCCAAGGGAAAGGGTATTCTACTAATTTAACTTTTTTACTTTGAAATATTTTGGCAATGTATCTTTTGCCATGCAAACGATCTTCAGCATCAGGAAAAGGGATTGTTGGCATAACTGTGTTCCCAAAACATTTGGTAGTGCTGAGCAAGGTCTCCACTGCTTTCAATTAAAAAAAATCCTGCTGTGCTCATTACAAAAATGTATGCATACTACTACTACATAGGAAAATGCCTTTTCAAGTTTTTAATCTCATGTTACCAAATTTATTAAAAAGCTTTTGAAATAGTACTGGTCTACCTTTTTTTTTTTTTTTTTTTTACTACCTTCAGAGAATGGGCAGGTTTCCTCAGTACAAAGAAATCTTGCTCCTTGTGTGTATTTTGTTACAGTTCCCATTGCAATCACTATCCCTTCAGACATATAAAATCTTTGAGATGTGTAATTAAAGGGATGTGCAGAAAGACTCAGAACATAACTTGGTAAAGGTGGCAAATGTGTTGGTTTCAGCAATATACTGATCTGGCAAGAGACACAATTGTATTAATATAATAAAAAATATTTTTATTTAAAACTGCTTTATTTTCCATGGCCAAACACACAACATGACACATAACTGTTAAAAAAAATCAGAAATGCATGAGAAGTAATTAGATTTTTATACTGATGATCTCAAAATTCTTGCAATATGGTTGGGTCAGACTTCCAGCTATTTTTAATTACAAATAATACTACAACCAAAGGGAAAATGAGAACTTATTACAAAAATATTTACTACTTCACTCTACTTAGAAGACTTAAGACCTAAATGGAGAAAAACATTGCAGACTCACCTGGGCCTCTGTCTGCAGTTGTTCAATTAATGATAATGTCTTAATAGCTATGAAGCATACCTATGATGGAAAAAAACCTTAATTTTACAAAGGAAACTCTTGTTGAAATAGAGAAGCCATACTTTCTATCTACTCACCTATAAATATACACTTACTGACTGAAAAATCCCTGCAGCTTGCAGGGGACTATGAAGAATGTGGTTTCCAAGAGTTGCATCCAGTTCAGCAATGTCAGAAGGGTTTATTGAAATAACAAACCGATAAACAGCGTAGCTTTGTTTTGAGTCTGCAGGGGCAAAAAGTATCTTCAAATAACAGACATTTCTGTAACAACAGGTATCACTTAAACAGACCATGGATTAAGTGAGCAGTACCATTATATCTTTTGCAGTCGTGCACAAATTTCTGAAGGCCACCACTTCTGTCCAGGTAAACGAGGGCAACTTCCCTCATTTTCTGTATTTCAGGATCCATTTTCCAAGGCCTTGGCACTCTCTCAAACTGTGGGTATGAACTGTGAGTGAAAAAAAGAGGTTAGGACTGGCCATGTACTGCTACTACTAATAATGGCATAGATTGACAAATCCACACAAAATTAAAACAGGCCCTTTCTTTTCAAACTATGCAATTCTTTAAGGATTTTGCAAATTCAGCAGAAAGGTCTTTCAATGGCTGAGGCATACTCCATGCTATTTCTGAAAAATGGTCTAATGTTTTCTTGATGAATTATTTCGCTCCCCTAATTCCCTAAGCCTGAAATGAAAGCTTGAATTCCATTTAACCTCCCCATATATTTTATAGGTATAATCATCCTATCAAACCCAAAACTTAAAATTTTATCTCCCATAGTTGAGAAGTCATAGCTGTTAAAAGTGTGAAATTGGAAAACATTTCTTCTTCAAAACCTGATTTTCCTACTCTGCTGTTATCTCCTGTGGCACCCACTTAAAGTGCTGATCTTGCAAACACATTTCTATCCATGTACACAGGTCAACTTTGATTCCCACAGACAAAACTTTTACAACTACAGTTTTGGTTTGGAGGCTGATCATGCCCCTTCAGTGCTGTTTTCACTGTGTATTACCCACATCTCTACATTTGTTTTTTGGGTTTTTTTAAGAGTAGAGTCTTATACTGCAAAGCACTATTTTGCACAATTTAGAATTACAAAGGCCAAAACACAGTATCTTGCATAAATGCATCCGTTTTCTTGCCTTACAGGTTTTCTTCTGCAAAGGGTCCTTTGTCCTCTCTGTAGGTGATCAATAGGGACCACCACTCAAATCTTCAAAAGTAAGATTTAGCTACCTGGGAAGGGATAGGTGACAGGATTACCGAGGCGATGAGGAACCAAAGCTCGTAGCACATGAAAGGATCCCCTGTAGGGGTTCACAAAACTGGCAAACAGATCAGCACAAACAGATCAGCATCTGGGAGAGGAGTAACTGGATTTCAGTGTGGCACAATTGTACACTGTGGGGTGGGATGTGTTTAGCGCCCGAAGTAACAAATTATAAGCACAAATTGAAAGAGAATTTATAACAGGCATCTTTTTTCCCTGCACGAACCTTCAGCAGGAAGGGATTAAAGAAACATACTCACACAGACCCACCCTATCTCCCCAGACCCTGCCTCCTGTGGCCTAGAAAATCAGGACACCAAACCGGAGTAGGAAGCACTAAGCGATGCCCAGCTCATAGAACAGCCACCGCCCCAGCTTCAGAACACGCTGTTCCCCCTGCCGGGCTGGCTGCTCACCTGCGCCCCACAGCCTGCCACCCCTCCGTGTGCCTGGGCACGGACACCCAGCGCCACCCCTCCCTCTCAATCCTCACAGATCCTCACCCCGAAGGGTGCTCCAGCCCCTGTGCCCCGCTCCGAAGCGCCGGGCGGTCCCTCCCTCGGGGCTCCTCGGCCGGTCCCTCCCTCGGGGCTCCTCGGGCGGACCCTCCCTCGGGGCTCCTCGGCCCCGCTCGGCGCCGCCGCCGGCCCGCGGGAACGAGCCCTGAGGGCACGGGGGGCCAGTCCCGGAGGGCAGCGCCGCCTGCCGTCAGTCCGAGTCCTCAGGGGTGGCAAACACCAGCCCAGCCGACACTCAGAGATGCCCGAGCCCCGCAGCCACCACCGGCACTGGGGACTCTCCCCGCGGGCCACATGGCTACTGCCTTCACCCACGGGCCACGCAGGGAGGGCACTGCATGCAAAGTACTGAGACAACCTATGAATACATATTAATACAATCCTATTAATACAACCTCATTAGTACACATTGCATATTGAACTGCTTGCCTCTGGCATGGCAGCCATCCCTGAACGTCCCTCCTGGGACAGCGCCTCTGAACTCTTATTTCTGTCGTGTTTCAGTTCACATTTTTACAACTGCTGTGCATTCCATCAGTCCACCTGCCTGTGGGTTCTCTCACTCCCCTCCCAGGCCAAAAGACAAGAGAGACAATGGCAGCACCATTCCTCAGCATCCACAGCATCAGCAGAAAGGCACTGTCCTCATGAGGAGTCTGAATTCCCTCTCTGGAACGGGAGGAACAATCCCCTTTCTCTACAGACAGGCAACCCCACTCTGCATTAGTCACAAAAAGGCAAATTTTGCCTCCCTTTACTATTTATCTGCCAAAGTAGGAATGGAGTACCACAGCTGGTTCCTGTGCAGGTTGTATCTCCACTCTAGGTTTCACCAAGGGCTTCAGATGTCACTTTTTGGCTCAGCCCTGGTTGAAGGGGCTACAGACACTCCAAACTTGGTTTACTTTGGAAACCATCCTCATGGGATACAGAGATGTAGAATAAGAGCACTTGGTGCAGAAAGTACTGGGAGGTTTTATTGCCTGACGTACAGAGTCTGTTAACCTTTAGAAGTTCAGATTCAAAGAACTTAAGTATTGCAAATGATGTGTTTAATGCATTCACACTTCACCAAAGAGGTGAAGTCTGCTGAAGGAAAAAGCTTAGTAAGCTTTTTTGTCCCAACAAACTTCAACTGTCATTGCCAATACTATTTTCTTACAGGGAAGAAAACCCAACCCAAACCAAAAAAACCCAATATAAGATGAAAACTAAACTAAGATCTCAAACAGCAACAATTTCAGAAATATCCCCTCTCCTTCCCATCTCTCTAGAGTTCTCTGGTACCTCCCTGCCAAAAAGAGAAGGTAATTGCAGTAGCCACAATAACTTCAGAAGCATACAGAGCAAAAATTAAGGATGAGAACAGCTGCTTCCTTTCATATCATCAGTTTGTTTTCCAGTCCATCAGAAACCAAAATCCCCCAAAACCTAAAACAAAACCAAAACCCAAGACTTGCTTCCAAATGATCGTAACTCCAAGAACACTATTCATGAAAAGCCACATTGCTATTTCCAATCATTGCAGAAGAGAACTATGGAAAATGAGTGCCAAGTCACCATTCTGCTCCCACAAGTGCCATAGGTTCCTTCCTTCCCTCCATGCCAATGTCATTTCTTACTCCTTTAATCCAATCACTCCTTCCAACAACCTCACGCAGCAACTGCTCAGCGTCGCTTGCAGGAGACTGTGTTATAGGAGATAGTCCTTGAGAAAAATGAGGAATCCTGTTTTAGTTTCTACTTATCTAATGTTTCACTGGTGACATGTTTATTTCAAAAGAATTATGATTTGATTACACTCTTTTCCCCTAGGTTCTCAATTTTTACCTGATCTTAATGCAATTTAAAGAGTATTTCCCTTAGCTGCTTATTTTGTCAAAACCAAGATGATTTACATACTGAAATTTGTGTAACAATTCATGTATCATTAGGATACATCATTATCTTATCAGACTTCTCACATTCAGTTAAATGCCATGATTTGAATTTATGAACAAAAGACACAGAACATTTTTGAAGCAACAGACAAAAAAAAGTTCTTATTTACAAGTAATATATATAATAAACTACTGATAGGCCTTTATACACTATAACTGAAGTAAATTTTTGCATTTTAAAAAAAATTTCCTTAAACAGAAATTGTTCAGCATTATCTGTTTGCTCATACATGTGTCTGTTATGAGAAATACAACAGCTTTTCACATTTTTAAAATTATCAGTATAATTTACATTTCCCCCCCAATATCAAGTGAAGATTTAAAAATGGTGCAAACTGGAACACAAAGACAAGTAGCTATGAATGCTGAAATACAATCAATTTGGAACATTTTAGTGTTTTAAACTACAAATTTGTGAGAAAAATCCCTAATATTTGGCATGATCCCCTCACCACCCACCCCCAAAATGTCAAAGCAAGATAGCCTTTTAAAGTAATGGTGATTATTGCATATCATATCTTTGGAGAAGCAGAGTTGTAACCAAAAATATTTTTAACGTAGTTGAAATATAGATATATTTAGCTTAGGGAGGAAAGAGAACACATATTAAGTAATGCTATCAAATCAATCCAGTTAATTTGTGCCATCCTTGCTTTGAGTTAATCCCCCATACCTCATATAATCCAGTTGAGTCAACAGGTACTTCAGCAAGCACAAGAGCAACAACCCAGTTTTACATGACCAAGTTTTCCTTCTGCAGAAGCCCTTTAAGAATCTTGGCCCTTAACTTATATTAACCCCTCATTTAAGTGCTGACAGGTAAATTAACACATATCTCAAATTGATAACAGAGAAAACATTTACCTTTCTTAAACCAGGATATACAAAAGACAGTTTGCATAGTTACAATTCAAGCACAAAGTCACTGTAAATAAGTACAAAAGCATTTATAAATTTACTAAATTTGCTGCTGTTTCTGCCAGCCAAATTAGATAGGTATGAATGTAAACTTGAAGAGATTGAGGAGAACAGTCAGTGTTTTTGCTTAAAAAATACTTAGAGAATGCTTCTTACAGGTTTTAAAAAATATTTTCTGCAGCAGGAACAAACAGTTCAAATCCCAAAGAAAGCCATTCAAAATGCCCAAATTCCTCCTATACAGCAGAGAAAGTTTGTTCATAGGTTTCACACCTACAACAAAAAGAGGCACTAGTTACACTATTTTGGAATGTGTCCATTATCCTAATGTTTCAGTTCATCCCAAGACTTCCAAAACACTCTTTGTCTCTAATTTCCTAGGAAAACATATCTTCAGAAGGTGGTGCATAAGAAAATCCAACAAATGCATCATCTGCCTCCAGAACACTGGCATTAACGATGTTGTAATCGGAAGAAACACAAACTGAGTATGGGACCATTTCTTCTGTGAACACTGCATCAAAATTCCCAATATCGTCTGGTCCAACCTAGAAAACAGAAAGATCTGTTAGTCATCATATTATTATGGTGGTTTAAACTTGTCCTTGTTCTTTAGATTCCAAATTTAATTCCCAAGGCTAAGTCATTCTTTCCTATTTAAGTACAGGAAATTTAAGGAAGCACACCGCAGCATCCCTGAATAGAACTATTAAAAGGCTGCTTTTTTTCTTTTAGTCTGGAGTTTGGGACAAACCTTACACATCTTTATGATCTGATAAACCTAGAAAATATGAAAAAACGTCTCTCTCAAGTGATTGTTAGGGAGATGCAAACACTAAGAACGACTCAAAAAAAAAAAAAACAACATCCCCAAAGCGCAACAAATCTTCTAGTGAAAAAACCACCCCAAAACCCATTAACAAAATCCCAAACCACACCAAAATACTTTCCTCCCTTTTCCATCAATAATATGTTCAAGTGCTAAATTCTACCAAGGGTACAGGTACTATTATCATAGATCAGCTTTGCAGTGAACCTCTATGAACTAAAGCATATTAAGATTCAGTCACAGAGAGAATCAACAAGACAGCTAAGACTTCTTCACCAGGCAGACGGCCAACAAAAAGTGACCCTCTGATGTGACTGTAAGGAAGGATTTCCTCCCCAGTGTTGGTTTTCCCTCACTCTGAGTTCTTGGACAAACAGTCACAGGTTGACACAGTTTAAACTGATGGAAGGATAAAGAATCTGCACCTAAGACTTAAAATCATTTAAAAAGCAGGAAATAGTCTTTTGTGAAATCTTCAAATAAAGAGGTAATCTGTATTTTTTCTTTGGTCTTTGTGGAAGCCCACAAAAATTGGCAGGACTTTGACAGGAACAAGCAGAAGAAACAGGGATCTCTCAAACTGAGTTTTAAGTTAAAAAAGACAGTATCATTGGCTCAAAAAGTGCATGGTCAAAAAGTCAGGCAGCAGTGGACAGGGAATCCCATTCTTCGCCATTCTGAAACAAACATTCTTTCCAAAGAGATGAACCCTCAAAAGCAAAATTTGGCATGTATGAACTAAACCAGCACCAGGCACCTACCACATTAGGATTAAATGGTGGCGGAATCTTCTTCTGAAGAAGATCAGTCCAGCTGAGAGATTCAAAGAATGGGTGCTTTTGAATTTCAAGCTGCAGTAAGGAATAAAGATCTTAGATATTTCAGAAATCCATTGCGTGCATCACAGCAACTACTACTTCAGATTACATGCCCATAAGCAAGTTCTTTGGCAGTTTGCTTACTCATAGTTTGTTTTGCAGTAAAAACTGTAGTTGGTAAAAACAGTAATTAAAATTTTTTAGCCTACCTTTCTAAACTGGTTTCCTTTTATGATCATACTTTTCTGCTTTTAAGCTGTAAAATCAACACCCTTGAAGTCTACCACAGAGGAAGGATGTTTTTTGTTAGTATCTGTTCCTGATTTAAAGTGTTGTTAGTTTTTGTAAAGCATATCACTGTGTGAGAAACAGCTGCTTCAACAACTCTGCAATACACTTACTAGTTATGAAGCAGCAAACAGCTAAAGGCTAAAATGCTACCTTCAGTTCATCTTGCTCCACTCCCTAAAAATGTACAGTGACAGTCTAAATCACCAGTTACAAGGTCAACAGGATATCTAACATTATATTCTAGATCTAACATTAAGACCACAAAAAAAAGACTAGTGATCTTAAGGCTAAAAAAAGAGCTGCTGTTTGCATGGAACTAGCATTCATCCTTATCTGAAGACTGGTTTCCAAGTCATTAGTTAATATTACCAGATGACAGCCTTTTCTTTTGATCATTTTGCAGTTTCACTATGAACAGTGAAACCTACCTTTGTACACCTTAATGCCTACTACACCAGCAACTGTGTTTCCTTTGCTGGCAGATGCAGCAGCACCCAAACTCAAAATATCCCACAGTAATCATCTTTCTCTTATCTCCAACGACTTTCTGAGATGGACCTTCTGCTGTCTTTAACGAAGAAATAAAAAGGAGGAAAACAGTGACAGACAAGGAGCTTGCACTGCTATCTCCAACTATTAATCCTATGCTGTGCACATGAATTTGATGTCCCTTTAAATGACATAGGGCTTGATAAATCAGGACATTACTTACAAAATCTTCCCTTGCTCCAAGTCTGCTTTGCCGATCTTTCTCCAAAAGTTCTTCCAGGATAGACCAGGCTGTGAGACTGATTCCTGGGCGCAAAACCAGGGGCTTATGAAGAATATTATCGTACATCTCGGCAACATCACGGCAGTAAAAAGGAGGCTAAAAATACAAATTCTACGTGAATTTGAAGCCACACGCAACGTTATATCATGTGTATGATCAGCAAATGATTCTACAAGATATACAAGCTCCTAACAATGGAGAAGAAATCTACTTTTTTTTTAATGCACTGCTAACTTCTGATTCAGTCATCACCATTGCTAAAACTTCACACTACCATCTCCTCTCCTCCTACCATGTTCTCACACTTGTATGGCCATAGATGCCATCCAACTCCAAAGCTCCCATGGAACTTGACTGAAAAGAACATGAGAGTGGAAAAACATATCTATCTCCCTATTTAAGATCTTATGAGAGGAGATAAAACTGGAGAAAACATAGAACAGATTGTTATGGAGTAATTACATGACTAGAAGCAGCACAGTAAGACTTTTTGTTCTAATGCTGCATCAAAAGCTAGGAAAAACGTGGGAGACCTAAGTAAGACAAATTTTTTCATTTATTCCAGTATTTGACAAAATTTTACTTAAAAATTAGTTTTTTTAATTGGGTATTATCACTGTTGATTGAGATGACTCTCACATTCCCTCAAAGTGATGACTACTTGTCTTCATTGGAGCTTATGTCTACAGTATTTTGCCTTTCACTGAACTGCCAGACACCAAGAGGTAACATAAAATCCAAAAGAGAAAAACATGTGCTATGTTAAATACAAGACAATCTGTTCATCCACTTAAGTTATTCCAATATTATGCAAAAAGTTAGTATCTTTAACTACACTTGAGGGTTACTTCAAATAAAGAGGGAGAGAGGGAGAAAGCAGCTCCTGCCCCCCACACATCAGGTACATACCAGCC
Organism: Serilophus lunatus; assembly: GCA_013399895.1. NCBI lineage: Eukaryota > Metazoa > Chordata > Aves > Passeriformes > Eurylaimidae > Serilophus > Serilophus lunatus. Next base: position 367,048 of record VXBA01003169.1, read on the forward strand.
CATAAAGCATTTCGTAAAGAACTGCACCAAGGCACCACCAGTCTACTGTGTTGTCATAGGGCTGCTTTTTAATGACTTCTGGTGCAAGATACTAAAATAAAAAATATAAAGAAGTATTTTAGAGCATTAGGCTAGCACAAATACAACCTATGTTTTAGTCATACTACAGTAAACACCTTCAGGAAAAGCTGTTTCATAACAATTGCAAGACTGTGAAGTATTCCTCTTGTCCTTCAACAAACCTGGCACGTAACTTTATCATCATCTGGTCGTTTATGAAGTAGGACAGCAGTTTTCCCAACTGAAACAATACTTCCCACACACTGTTGCCTTTTTCAAACTACTTAGCCATGGTTTCCATTTCAGATGGATTTCTGCACTGTTGCAGAGGGAACATCTCTCAGGAAGCTGGGTGACTAGCCATGCCTATTCTGCCACCTTCAGCCTGTATGCTCTCCATCCAGTACATAAAAATGAAATAAGATGTTAATTCCACCTCCCATCTATCATTATTGGGAAATTGTGTGACCTCTATTAAGCTTCATTGTAAATCTTAATGAGGGTGTGAGTTGTGAGTTGCTAAATTAAGAGATTTTTGTCAAATAGGTATCACTTGACTGATTTGTGATAAACACCCAATCCATCAAACACTGAATGGCAATAATAACAGCTCGTTTCCATTTGTCTTGCACAAAATCTGCTCAGTATCTCAGCACTTACTAACACTACAGCACAAGGACAACCACTTCATAATACAAGACCATTCTTTGTGAACACATAGTATAAAATTACTATGGCTGGGTCATCAGCATCATCTCAGTCCTTATCTACAGCACATGGTTTCTAACGTTGCAAAACAAGAGGATGCTCACTTCTATCATTCTAGATAGAAGTAGTAAATTCTGAAATTAATTTACAAATAGATGATAGCATTGTCTGGCAAAGCAGAGTCTGAAATAGATCACAGTTTAACTAGATCAGTATTTCTCCAACTTTCCATATATGTGAGCGCTCTGTAACTCATTTGTCTGAAGTGTTTTGAAACTAACTGAAGCTTTTTCTAATCCTTCACAACCTTCTTTGACCTTTTTAGGTGTTAGAATTCACATATTTGAAACACAGGTGACCATTACAGTTTTAGCAAGATTACAAAATATTTGGATTTAAATCTTGGACTAGAAAGGCTAATACACAACTGCTCTGTGTAGTTGTGTTGATATTTTTATCTATGAAGTGACAGCATTAGTATCCTCTTACATTGCAATTCGTGCAAGTCCAAGTGTGAAGACTAAGCCTCTGCACTTGAGAAAACCCCCCGATATGGATGCAGAGTTACCAGTGTGTATTGTCCTTTGAACTTTCCACAATAGTCAAACATTCTCACACTTACCACTCCACTTCATGGATTCCTACTGGGATCGTAACCTGGCTAAACTGGCACATGTTGCCACCTGCCTTTTTTATTCGTTCTTTTGAGTTGAAATGTTTTGGCTAAATACTACACCTCACTCATCCTTCACTGCCTTCAAAGTTCTTTTCTGTGATTTAAGTATGTTTATCAAATTACCAAAGCTGGCATTTCAGTGAATCCCTCATATCTGCTCCAGGTTCTAAGTTTTCTCAATAAAAAGACAACAGAGTTCAGTAACTTAGTCAGCAAGTTCAAAGTTTCAATAACTTGCTCAAGAATCACTGATATTAATTCCCTAAAAACTTACTAAAAATCAGTGGCAGGATATGGTAAAGAGATGTATATTGACAAATCTGTAGCAGGTATTACACAAAGCTAACTCTCCTGCATCTAGCCAGCGGTGAGGAGACATGGGAGGAAACAATGTTTGAAAAGGGCTGGAAAAACAGGAAAGAAGAGATGAGTTATGGTGATGTGGGCAGTAAGCAGTAGACACTTACTGTATATTAGTAAGAAGAACAAAGAATAGATCTGCAGGAAGCTTGTATTTAGTTTGGTTTCATGGAAAAGCTTGTTAAAAGAAAGCAACTCTCCCAACAGTAGAAAACACAATATTTGATCTTCCAGTTACACAAATACTAATAATAGTCAACAGCCATTAGTTACTACAAAAAAACCCCACGAAAGTTGTCAACATACTTCTGGGGTCCCACAGAAAGTTGCAGTGGTATCAGAAGTTGCCATCCCTTCTTTACAAAGTCCAAAGTCTGTCAACACAACATGACCCTGTTTAAGAAAGAGTGGTATGTTAAAAACAGAACACGCTCAGCACGTGGATACACAGAAGTGTCAATTTTGTGAGAGAACCAAAAATAATCTTGCATACTTACTAGTGAATCTAGGAGAATGTTTTCTGGTTTTAAATCCCTATTAAAAAAAAAAAAAAAAAGAGCACTCAAAACAGCTGTCACAAAAGCTTTGGAGGCAAGAAGTTTTATTCCTCAGCTGAAAGCTTCAAGTTTTGATAAAAATGCTACGCTCAGGTTTCCTGTAAGATGATTTCATGTAGTAGTTTGTATTTGGTAATTTGTCATACTTTGAACTTCTGTAGGAGAAGGAAGGATACATTTCAGAAACTTACCTGTACACTATATTTATGGAGTGTAAGTAGCCCAGTGCACTGGCTATTTCAGCAGCATAAAATCTGGCTCTGTGCTCAGGAAAGGAACGTTCTCTTTGTAAGTGAAAGAACAGCTGTAAATATGCAGATAGTAAATAAGAAGATGACACAGACGAAAAAATCAGGTTAATAACATGTAATATCAGCAGTAAAAAGTAACTTATTTTGTTGTCCACTTCTTAAAATACATGTAAAAAGAAATAAAATTATTTTTGTGGCATGACTTAGAGTAAAGCAGTGACTTTCTCTCTTCTCATTTGTAGCTGAGAAATGGATAGATATCTCAAACACATTCTGCTAAAACAAGGACTAGTCAAAAGGAACTAGAGCAAATCACTAAGCTATGAATAGAAATTGGCAAGATTAAATCATGCAAGATTGCCTCCTAACATAATGTAACCTAGTGTCAAATAAGTAATCTTTCATTTCTGTAAATGCTTCTATTCAAAGTTTTGTATAATTATTTATAGAATTGTATTCTGAAATAGCCTAGATGTAAATTGCTTTGGGAGATGTATATTAAAATGATTTGAATAGATATAGAAGTCTAGCCAAAGATTAAATCATTAACATACAGATTAAACTACACTAAAAATTCAACTTATAAATATTTCAAGAACACATAAGTTTCTGTATTCTGCCTAATAAAGACTGGGAAAAAAAAAGAAAAGCCATCCTAGGTTTCCAACCACTCTGTTCAAATGTGAAAGCTGTGTTGAACTGTATTTTACTTTGCCAGGAACAATACAAAACTTAAGTTGTGGCCAGGAATTCAGAGTAGAGTAAACAAGGAGTTTGCTAATACAGTCTAAATAAGACAACAATAAATTAGACAAGAGGAAGGCCCATCTTGTCCCAGCTCTGACAGAGTGTAATAATAAATTCAGCTGGCAGTTTCCACATCTCAGCTAATGCAGACTCAAGAAGAAAAGACAGTGTTACATGGGGAAAATGTCAACATTAATTCATAATAAAGGTAAAGTTATGTAATTGTAAAGTAAACTATTTGTATTTGACAACTGTGAATAAATTTGGGATTAAAACTGTTGACAAGAGGAACAGGGTCTGTATAGCTATAGAAGTCTATTGTAACAACAGATAATAATAGGATTTTCGAAATCAGGAGAATGCTGATCACAGCCCATTGTAAAGCATCATTTCACTCCTCCCATCCAGAATTTGCAGAATAGACAGACTCAAATGCAAACAAAACCACCACATACCTCTCCTCCATTAACAAAATCCAGGACAAAGTAAAGCTTTTCCGTTGTTTGGAATGAGTAATGTAACCCAACCAAAAATGGATGTTTCACGTTTTTCAAAAGCACATTACGTTCGGCCATTATATGTTTTTGCTGTAAGGAATAAAAGATCAATCAACAAACAGGAATGATTTTGTAAGTAAGGGAAAAAAGAAGGGAGGTGGGTGGAGAAAGGCTATTTCTCTTAACCTCTTTCCTATTGAGAACAATTTTTTTCTGCAACACTTTGACAGCATAGTATTTCCCATCCAGTTTTCGTTTTGCAAGAAGAACCTGTGAAATTAAAAAGAAAAAAAGAAATGTGATTGTTGCAGTTCACGTTCTATTAGTAGTTATTTCAGAATATCTATAAAGTGTTTTTGCTGTTTTTTCACAACACGTGAACAATTTCTTCTAATATAGTGATCAACAATGCAATTACCAATAGAGTGAGCTTACAGCTCAGTAAAAATCTGTAGAAGTCTGATAGTGGTATCATGAAAGACTGAATATTTTCCATGAGCTGCTAAATCTCTATCAAGATAACGTCATCTTTTTTTTTTTTTAATAAATTTTAAAGATAATTTAATGATAAACAACAACTTGAAAAATAATCCAAAACCAGAGATTTCAAGAGGGATTCTCTGTGAAATACTGGTATTTTACAAAGATGCAAGTCACTTTTCAATAGGCTATTGCTCACATTGCTCCACAGCATCAGAGGTTTCACAAAACAGCCCATGACAACAAGAGGAAAAGCGTGATTCGTACTCCAGCTGCTGCATAAGCACAGGGGTACCTCCCTTCCTCTCTGGGGGAAACCCTATTGCTCTTAACGAGAAAGGGAAACACTCCCTTTTGTTACTCCCAACAAGTGACTGAGGCAGCCAACAGCCACACCAGGGAATAAAAGGCAGGGCCATAAAGCAGCAGCAGCAGGGATCCAATACAACAGCTCGTGTGCCACCCTAGACTGACACCACCCCTAAAACCTCTGGCCAGGTGTCCAGCCAACAGTCACTACGCGTGACGAGCCAGCCAGCCTCCTTGCACCAGCAGAAGACACAGTAATAAATGCTCACCTTGCCAAAGCTGCCTTTCCCAATAACTTTCAGGAAATCAAAGTCTGTTGGTTTAGCACTGAAAGATATTTAGGAAGGAGACAGGTCACCTGGGTAGAAATGACAAGCCGTACAGCAGTCTACTACAGCACTGGAACTGTAAAGTGAGGCCAACAGCCCGTCGGCATCCTCCTTTTCTTCATTCCACCCAAACCTCAGCCTTCTGCAGACCTGCCCTCACAGACAACGAGGCCTCTTGAATTTGCAATTCAGTTTTCCTCCAGGGAAAGTTGCATCATTTGAGTTTATTGTATTTAGTAAGTTTAGATTTAAGATGTAAAGGAGAAGCAAGACTGTTCTTTTATTCTCCATAGTGTAGTTTCTCGTAATTTTTAAGTCTCACTTTTTCATGACTCTTCCTGGAACTTGTGTCTTATTTCCAGGGGTCCAAATGGATTCTCAAGCTTACATGAGGGAAGGAAGGTCAAGTTTGCTACCTCCCCTCCGTGCACTCCTCCTTCATTTTAAATTTCAGTAAAAGAAGGGAGGTCTTAATACCTGCCTCTTCTGTTTATGTATGAATTCACTCTCAGTTTTTACACTTTCCACATCACCACTCCTTTCAGTTTTTCCCAGGATTCCCTTACTCTCTCCTGAATACAATTCTGTCAGCAGAACAATTATCCATGTTTTCAAATTCCAAAACAACAGTTACATCACCATACACCTCTCCATTTATTGCCCCTGAAGGGAAGTACTCTTTAATTTAATTTCTTACTGCAACAGATTAAGCACTTCCTCCTGCTAGCCCAGAACAAATGTGTAAGGAAAGCAAAACCAAACTAGCTGTCATCTCCAAGATGAGAAAAGCAGATTAACACACAACTGAGAACAGAAACTCTACAAAAGACACCAGGGAAACAAATTACCACTGCAGTAAATGGGTTTGAAAAATCTACAAGGCGAGCTGCTCCTTTACCATGCATTAAAACAAACTTGCTTTCAGAAACTGTTCACATTTTTAAGATGTGGGACTACTCCCAAGGTCAGTCTAACTTTTCAGGTTTAAAAATTAATTTTAATCCAATTTAGTTAAAATAAAAGACTTACATTAAATTGAATTATGTTTTAATTCAATTTAATTGAAACCTACTGAGGATTTCCAGACGGTCCCAAGTTGATATTCTGTGAGGTAGAGTTTAACTGTTGGAAGAGACAAAGAGGTTTATTTGTAATCTTTTTTTTTTTTTAAATTCTCTCTTATATTTTAAACAATACTAATTTCAAAATGCTCTACTTATTTGCTCAGTCTATATTTTTACACTTGTTACATTAGACATTTAATTAGACATCCAGATTGAGAACTTTAAGCTGAAATATTTGGCCATCATCACCTTGCCATCACACATAAGGATGAAGGTCATAAAATCATGTGTCCAGACACAGAGGACAAAAGCAGAAATAAAAACATAAGAGTGTTTCAACAAACAACTTGCTCCTCATTCAGAACTTAATACTTTCTGCATTTGCTCAATGAATGTTTTTTCTGCTTTTTTATTCCAAATTTTCCAAGATCTAATAAAGAAATTTTAAACCACACAGTTTGGACTATAATTAAAGACACACTGCTTTTAAAAACACAAAAGTGAACATTTCTCCCACTCCAAGAAAAACATTACCAACCTTTTCTAACCTGACATTAAAGGTTAAATAACTCAGTTCCAGGAATGCCATGAATCTTACCAGTACACACCCAGGCAGAATTTGTACATTACAGGAGTGGAGGAAGCCACTGTCATTTTCTCCATTCTGTTTTTGATTTCAAAAAGCAGTATTTGTACCCTCATTGTGATTCTGCACTTTATCAGAGAAGGATACTTTACTCAAAAAGAAGTTACCTGGGGCCAGGTTGGCAGGCGGCACAAAAAGAGAACTCCTATAGAAGCAGAGAATGGCCTTACAGCAGCAGTGGATGCTACTACTCACCAATAACAGCCAATGGACCAGACAGTTGTAAAAAAGGTACTGTGTAGAAGATTTTTTTTTTGAAGCCTTGTTTTTGTTCCTTGTTGTTTGGTGTCATCATTTACAGTAACTACGGGAAGGTGAATTTCCTACCAAAAAGCATGGGGTCCAGGCCACCATGCATTAGTTCTCTTCCTATTTTGGAATTTTTTCTGGCATGACACATTGTTCATTTTCCACGAAAGATTAACATCATTCCACATTACCTAAAATACCTTTCAAAGGAGGAGGAGGAGGAGAACAGTATTTTAAGCCGGTGTTTTTGGAAACTTTCAGAACATGCTAAATCTACTCTGAATCACTCATAAACCAAAACAACTCCCATCTATAGCAGGGGCTGAATAAGAAGAGAAGTACTAAGATCACATCTGTAAACCAAGTAGTAAGTCATTGAGAAAATGAGCTTAAATATGGCACTTCTGCCTTCCAAGAAATATTGCTTTTTTCAAAGAGCACTGTTTCTGGAGGTTGTAAACTAATTTTCAGAGAATGCATTCAGCCATTTAGTGGCATTTGTGACAAAAGAAGCTTCAGACCTCACACAGTGTTTACTGTGAAATTAAATCAAATCCATCCTTGCTCCTGAGTCACTTTTAGAAAGACTGCATTTTTTCCTCAGAGAATTCTATTTCTCTCCCTCTTTAAAAAAGAATGCACAAGCAAACAAAAAGACAATTAAACATTCAATCTCCCCTGCTCCTTGCCAGATGTTCTTAGCAAGAGTCTTTGAAGAGATTGCAAAAACTATGACAGCTAAGCTACACAACTAAAGTTGCGTTGAACTCGTATAGCAAGTGGGGAGAAGAAGCAAAACAAAGCCAGCAATCACTTTTACCCCTCTGCAATTCACATCTGACAGAAAAACAGCTTACAGCCCACAGTGGAACTGAGTCGTTTAAAAAAGCAGGGAGGGTATTTATTGTAAAACCTACCAGTAGTTTTCAGTAAATAATATACCTAAAGATTGCCCTTAAGTAGCTAAAATTTAGAAGATTCTTCTGTTTCATTACCTTCCGACCGCTCCTTTCATCTTCATCTTCGGATGGATCTGACTGGTGTTTTGGGTTATCCATCTGAAGAAATGCTCTGACATCTGGGCTAGAAACACAGTTAACTTCATTAGCAATAACCACAGAGCATAGGATTCAACAGCAGCATACAGAGAAGTTACTCATCACAAAGTTTTATACTTAAGTTCTGATAATTAAGGACTGTGATCAAGCAAGACTTTTATAGCAACGTAATTTAACTGCTGGGTGTGCTACATACAGCACAGAATTTTTCACTTGCAAAAACCTGACAAGGTATATGCATGTGAAGACTTCATAAATAAACGCTCTGCAGAATTTACATTAAAGGGTAAGAAAGCATGAGTTCTAACAGGCTAGCAACCCCACCACCAGGAAACTAACTTTTTTTCAATAAACTGAAGAATTTAAAATTTTGTTGCATTTTCTAAAGTTAATTAAATAGTCCAATACAATACAGAAGGAAATACATCATCTGTATCCCAAAGGCAGATGCACATTCCAAGAGATTCACGGCAGTAATGTTCCTGTCCCCATTCACTTTAAAGCAGAAGAAGGTGATTTGCATCCCACTACAGAGCGAGGATTTGAAGTAAATGATGAGCTGTTTCTGACACTTCTCCAGCTCCTGCATTTCAGACCAGCATTACTGAACCTACCTCATGCCCTATGCAATCTGAGGCTCCCAGTCTCCATTGCTTACATCCTGAATTCCTAAGCTCTATTTGAAATCTGTTTCAGTTACCTTCAGCCCCTTTCAGGTTTAAAGTACATCAACAAGACTGTTCACACCATTTCCCATCATCATTTCAGTTTAACTCTTCCCATCTTATATGAACTCCAAATTCTGATGTATTTCAGAGTCTGCCTTGTATCCTGAGGCCCAGTAAGACAAAAATCATTGTGGTTTGAATATTGAATAATATTGAGTCACGATGCAACAATTTCACTTTCAGAACCTTTGGATATCGCAAAAATCAAGAAAAAAAAGCTATGGTTCATGCTTTCAACTAGACAGAACAACAGAACCAGACCTTAATTACCTTTCAGCATTAATTATTCTGGACAACTGGATGATTAAATAGAGCATGTTGTAATACATCTCGAATAGTTACTATAGTAACTTTGTCCATGACTGAAATCACAGCAAGAAAAAATGAATTAAAAAAATTAATTCACAGGAAAAGGCTGCTTTGCAGTTCAGAGTATTCCAGTCCCTGCAAATCCATGGTAGCCAGAACTGTACCTGTTCAAAGTTATACTGTTCGCATTTGCAATTCTAAACTTTTTATTTTTAATCACCAGTTCTTTGCAGTGCTTTTAACGTACCAATTTCTTAGCCAGAATTACAGCATGTTATGCAAAATACTATAAGGATTGATAGGACTTCTATGCTGGATTAGCTCACATGTATTAACTCAGTGTATTTTAAAGTACACGAAAACTATTCCTAAAATGACCTCATGTATGAAATTAAAAGGATCAATACCATTTAAAAAGGGATGCTCAATATAAATTGTACATATGCTACCAGCAAAAGTTTTTTTTCTAGATTTTTATGATTGACTACATTTATATCATGGACTATGTCTGAAATACATGAAGGGGTGTCACACTCTGCTTAAATACAGCTGCTTCTGTAATGCTTGTTCTGCATAAGTCTTCCTGTAAAAACAATATGATACTACATAAAAATTTTGGACACACACGGAAATACAAATAAGCCCAAGAAGTCTCACCAATTTCAAAGCAAAATGGTAAAATTAATAGCCAGTGACAAAAACTTAATGTTTAAGACATACTTCATTTAAATAATGGTGCCCAGCTCCTCCCTCTTCTCCACACACTTTTTCTGATTTTCTTCTAGGGAACAAGTGCAGACCCCTGCTTCCCACTTAGAGAAGTGATAACTCATTTCCTCACAGGTTGCAGGGTATCACCATCCTTGAGTTCTTCCAAGTGTTATGCAAATACTCTCATTCTCATTGAGGAGCTATTTTGCACTGTTTAAAAATAACTACATTACATCTTTAATGAATATTCTATTTTACATTTGGATTCAAACAGGTTTTCTTCGGATGTGTTCTGATAGACAATTAAATGCATTAGTATTTCAGAGAAGACCTACACTGGAGGGGGCGAGCAGCCCACTTCCCATAGTTGTGCAGAGAGAGCCTTGCAGTGCTCACAAGGAACAAACTCACAGCTCCCATTAAGGACATCAGTCAGAAAGAGGAATAGATTATCAGATTATTCCTTCTGTCATCTTTTCTTGGAACATCTGCATTCTATCCAGGAGAGTGTTGTTTATCACCTACAGTTTGCTGATGAAATGCAGCTTGAAGCCATCCCATGTAATTCCCAGTTTGGACTAAACCAATAATCTCACCGTGTATTCCACCTGACAGTGACCGTAGGAAAACCCTTGTCAACCATCACAGGGTCTCCTCACACACACAGAGGGTGTGTAATCACTAACACACTTTAGGTTTTTGATTTTTATAGAGCAAAGGGATTTGGCTTTGATGCAATATTCAAGAAAATGTGCTAGACTCAAGAACAAAAGCCCGGTCAAGGAGAGCAAGAACACAGCGCCGCATGTTTCAGAGAGTATGGTAAATACTACCAAATTGGACACACTGAATCTGGCATTTTTGTTTTTCAATTCAGATGTTCAAGTGCCTTCCCAACCAGAAATAAAGACACCATCTTGAACCATGCAGGATTTAAAATATATCATATCCTGATACTGGTTTTAATGCTTAAAAGATGCAGTGGAAAGTGGACTTCCTAATAGTTCTGTGAGAATGCATAACCCACTAAGTCTTCTTGTACATCACTAATTTCACACTAATTATTTTACACAGTATCAAATTTAATTAGCACATCAAAGCAAAATAGTCCAAGAAAGCAAGGATTGGTCTGTCTGTGGATACTCAGCCACATGTTCCTCCAGTAGTTTTTACTAGATTTTACAAAAAAATCCACAAACCACCATGATCAAAGACTTAGTATTTCTACAACATTTATTAGCACACAGAAAAGGTGACAGATTATAGAGTTATCAATACGATTTGTTGCAATGGAACTCTGCAAAAAAAAGCTAACTTCATAAAAACAAAGTACCTCACAGTTATTAAGAGAAACAACACAGAAATTACTATAAAATTAAAAGCTTCTGCACTAAATTGTGAATTACAGGCTTGCTTTTTCTCCCACGTCACTGTTTCCTTAAGGGTGGGGAGGAGGAGAACAGCACAAGACAAACTTAGGTCTCTATTTTGTTTTTATTGTAGAATTACGTGTAATAAACTTATTATTGAAAACACTTCAACAGCACCAAACACTATGGGACCTATTTCTTAATACTCATATAAGTCAGTTTTAATGGATGAGACAAGCTAAGTGCCATGTTAAAGAGCATAGATCCAGCTATGGATGCATTTGAGCATAAAACAATTTTCAAACCTTCACAAAAAGTTAAGGAGGCAGTGGATTTGAGGTTTGATGCCTTTCTTTAAGCACACCATTTTGTGCTGCACATAGAAAAAGGTACCATTTTACCTCAGGAGAACAAATACAATATATTTGGAGACAAAAATATTTGTTACTTGGGCATAGTGACAAGCAAATGGAAGAGAGATTGTGCTAAAACACTAGTATTCTTTCCTAATGTAACAAAACAGATTACCTTTCAATAATTTGTTGTATTAAAGTGCTTTCTATTGTTTGCCAAGAACAGTACGACGAACACAAATCTGACAATATTTGACCTGGTGAAAAAGTATTTCACCTTAAAGACTTTTTCTACTAATTTTTTTCTACTTATCACGAGGAAGTATATATAAAATGGTCCTTTTTTTCTGAAAAGGAAAGGAATCACCTGTTTCAGGTTAACAGGACATTAAATAGTTCATTTGCTGTGAAAAAAATAAAAATCTGACTGCCTGCTACAAACTGCAGCAATATTCTGTTGCCTACTTTTTTCCTGTGGGAAACAGGCAGTTTCACAGGCTGTACAGTTTGGCTAATTAAACAAGGCATATGCATTAAAGACATTTAGTCAACACTAAAGCCAAGCACAGAGTTTTACCGTTTTACTAATTTAAGCGTGGAAAGCTGCATGGATTTAGTTTAAACTGATTATAGATTTCAACTGAAAGAAGGCAGTTCGCCACACTGTCTTCCAGATTTAACTGGGGCTGACTCTCTCCTGTCACTGCCCCTCATTCACCACTGTCCCACTGAGGGTGGTGAACACTCCTGCAGTTCTTCTGCCAAAACAATTCAGGTGTCAAGCTTGTTCCTTGCCCTTAGGCAGCTCATCTTTGTTATCCATCTCCTCAAGCTAATCAAGCTGCTTGGTTAACACGCTTAAATCAAGTTCCAGACTACACACATGAACTGCTCTAACAAACTGGATGCAGGCGCTGGCTTACTGCCAGCAAGGCAACAGCAAGTGACAGCAGAGTTCTCAAACAGTACTGCCACGGGCAAAACAAACACCTGCCCTACAGTAACAAGAGTTTACACAGGAATCTGCACCCTGCCAATTGAGTTAATTGCCTGCAAGTTGATATGCAGATCAGTTTTCAGAAAACAAAAACACCTTTATATTGCTGAGCAGATTTTTTCCCCCCCGAACAAACGGCCATATTAAAGTCGACTTTTTATACTTGAGGGCTCTGAACAGGTAAAATATGTTTTCTGGTTAAATATTTGATTTACAATTCTGTATTTAACACGTCTTTTCAATAGTCCTTAAAAAACAGAAATGAAGCTACTTACTGGTTGCATAGCTCTGGCTGTCTAACTAAATTTTGAATGAATTCATTCAGTCCTGCTCTTCTCTGTTTAATAAAATCTGGAAGAAACAGATTTATTAGAATCATAAGTCAGCTTGTGAAAAAGACTTACTTTCATACTTAGGTTTTATAGGACTTAAACAGCAGTTAAAAGAGACTGGTATATGACTGGTTCAGAACAAGATGGGTTCTACATATAATTGCAAGCTTAAAATATTCAGCTGAGGTGAGAGAACAAATTTCAGTTTCTCTCTGTAACACTTCTTGAATACGTAGAAAGCCAGGTGGATTAAAATTGCAGTGAAGTGCATCAAGAACAGAGTGTAATCACAGTGAGCTCACTGCAAATTCAGGACCTGATTCCACAAAGCCAAAAAAAAATAAAAATAAAAATCAACAACCCACAAGCAAAACTTGACATCAGTTGCACAAGTCAAGTTTTTACATGAATGGTCCCATCAAGCAGCATATTTTCATATTACATGTTTAGCAGTGGGAAAGTTGCACAATTCATCCTGCTGGCAAGCACTCAGATATAGCCATCAAAGATGACTAAATAAAATACTTTCCTTTAAGGTTTGAACATCATCTCTAACGTAAAATCATCCTCAGAATCCCCACATTCATCTAAAGCTTAAGACACACAACTCTTCTGTAGCAATATAGAAAGATACCTGAAGGATTTGGAATGGAAATAAATGAAGTGTAAACCAGAAGAATCTTGTCTTTCATTACTCATATCAACAATAATTTATAAGGAAAAATAATATTTAACTTGTGCATTATCATTTTAAGCATTCTAATGACTGCCATATGGAGACTATTGACAACTACTAAAATTTTAAAATTTGATTAAAAGCTGTATTTCAAATATTAAGAAAAACGTTCATACTGCTTCAGGGATATAATCCCTAAAACCTTTCTAGGGTATTTAATAATCCCAAATTACTGACAACAAACAGGAAGGTACATTTGTATACAGATGTTACACGAGTTACCAAAATCAGCAGTTTCAGCATGGCAGATGTACAGTGCCATGAGTCACTCTAAGCCTACAGAGCTATCCATGCTGGTGAAGATAACACACCTGTAATATCTGAAATTTTCAAATTCTGTATTCTGAGTAGTTTCAATGATTCTCCTCTGTCCCATTTTTTCAAGTTAAAAACAAGATTAATTTTGAAATAACCTAAGCATCAATAAAAATGGAGTCTTTAAATGGCAACGTATGCTGTAACAGTATTTTTGGTAGATTTTGGAAAAAGGATTATAAAGGTTTCACTCTGCTGCATTCCAGTGCAATAGTACAATGCTGCATACCCGGAGATGAATTACAGAAGTCAAGTACCTTTTCCGTGTTTGTAAAATAGGTGACTTATTTCAGAAGCCAGCAGAAACTATACATCAAAGCTTCAATAAATCAGTGTTAAGATAAACAATTATTTACATGAGCATCACGGCTCCATCTCCACCCTGCCTCCCAGCAAGACACATCTTGAGAACTATTTAGTTTCTCATGCTTCAAGGATTTCAGCATAATTCACAGAAATTTAAAACAAGTTTGAGGACTTTGTTTTACATATATAACTTTTTATTAAAGTTTTAGTTGAGGGGTTTTTTTCCCCATTAAAACTCCAGTTTGCTAAATTTGACTCCAAGAAATCCACCTGCACATTTGCCTGTACAGAAAACCAGGCTGCATGACATTATCTGGTCTTCAGCCAGCTTTGAGTATCCCAAGGTCAGAGAAAAGGAAAGGTACTAAAACAAAAACTCCATGTAGACAAAAAACATGTAGATCTTTTAACAGTCACATCTTCATCACAAGAGAACATCAGAGCTTGGATACTCAGATTTGATTATTTTAATAAAAGTTAAAGGGGAATTTCACATCAAGACCCAGATGATTAACTGTAACTGCCAAAAATTAGATTTGTTTGTAAGAACTTTAAAAAACTCTGAACTATACGTCCTAAGAGTTCAGCAGATTCAGATGCATTTGTCCCTCGTGACTGAAAGAGGTGCAGGAGGAGGTGAAAATACAAACACAGTCAGATCACATCAGCAAGCCAGAGGAGGGTCCAAACGACCATCAGGAAAACCCCTAAGTTAAAACTGACTGAATGAAGAATATAAACACACAGAGCAACAGCCTGGCTTTCCCATTTGCCTTTTTATTTATTCATCCAGGGTGCCACCTAGGTTAATTCAATGCACTTTACAAGCAACTTTTTCAGTAGTATTTTGCTGTGTACAGAGCAAGCTAAATTGGTAATTGGATCACAACATGTTCACATCAGACAGGCTTCCTGTTGTTGTTCCACTTACACAACAGGTTCGTTTTCACCTGAACTGTACAAGGAAGCACATTTAGATACACAGAGTTCACAAGTCTTCAAAGATAAATCTTTCAATTATTTCATTTTTCAGAGGTGGTGGTAGAGGAAGTCACACAAAGGAAGTTTAAAATTGACTAGGCATATGTTTAGTTATTAGTTAGTGTGGGGTTCGACTTTTGCTTTTCTAGGAGGGAGATTACAACTGACACTTCATAATCTCTCAGAATCCTGAATATGGGAGGGTTGTGAGGAGCTGTACCCTTCAGTACAAGAGAGGCACTGGGCCATTAAGCAAAACTTTGTTCACCATCACAAGGTAGAACACCTACCTATGCTAGTTCCTGCTCAGCTGAAGCATGACTAAACTTTAAAGTTTAGTCACTGTTTTGAGGACTGGTGTAAAACTCATTCAAGATAGCTTCTTGTAGGCTGCAATAGATCAATTTTCATATAAAGGAACTGACAAAATGAATAACAAGATGATAACTAACCAGGATCAAAATTGTCTCCAAATATTCTTTTAGCTGGAATCTTCAGATTCATGGTGGGAAATTGTTTCTTTAGCTGAAAACAAAATACATACAATTGGACTGTGCTTAAACAAAGTACTTAGAAATAATTGCATTTTATTTGTTTTCTGGTGAACAGTTTGAACACCTGGTTATCAGTAATTCTGCTCTGCTACATCATCTCCTCTACTTACACACTTTGGGGGGAAAAAAACAAACCTAGAACAATCTGTACTCAGCTTGTTTGCACCGGAGATAGCCTTTTAAATTCAAAAGCCACCTCATCTTCATCTTACGGACTACGCTAGCAACAGTGCCAAAATGATTTTCCACCTGCCTCAGATTAAAAAACGTAGACTAGAATTTCAGTGTTGTTTTTCATTTTCCTCTTTTTTTTTTTCTTCCTCTGTCAATTCTGTATATCTCTTGGGTTTGTTCTTGTTTGCTTGCATAGGACTGTATACATGAGGTTTAGGACGGGCTGGGGATACAAGCCTCTGGGTTTTTTTTCAAATGATATCCTTAAAACTTTAGAAACCATAAGTGGTCTGCCCTTAAGTCAAAAAACTGTGAACAAATGAACAGCCTGGTTCACAGTTCTGCATTTGATAATTTGATTATACTCTACACTTGACAAATGGACCAGAAGACAGCATAAAACACTGAATTATATATCAAAAAACCCAGACCCTGACACAAGTTAAGCCTTGATTACATTTACTTCATCTGCATGTGCCCCAGAAGAGCAATTCTACTCTCATCCTCTTTAAGAGAGTAGTTTTGTAACACAGTAGCTGTCCATTCTTCTTTCCTTAGCAACATCTCTTCCAGTTAGCAGCCCAATCTTTCTGGTGTACTATATTATATGAATTACACTCAATAGAAACTGGTCTAAACGCCCTCCTGGTTATGTTTTCCCCAGAACATCACTCTGGCCACGTGACAGGGACTAGTGCTAACAAATTTCAGCAGAGCTACACCAATCCGAATGGCCAGGGAACGTGGCAAAGGAACAGGATCACCAACACACTCCCCCTGCAGGTACCGAACAGGGGATACTTCGTTTCCACCTCCCTTGCAGGTCTGTCCCTGTAAGATGCAGGCAAAGCATAAGCATGGTGTATCCAGGGACACTTCAGTTCAGACCTTGTAAAACAGCTCCAAGCTCGCAGCCTGCATTTAGAGATCACTGCCACATGCAAATCCACATACAGTGAGGCAGCTGGCAATACTTTTTTTTTTTTAATGGGGATCACAGGGTAAATTACTTCCTCTTTTGTTAAAGCAAAAATTGTGGGCATGAACTGGACAAAAGTATGGACACAGGACACATAACAGACCGCATATCTGAGCAAGTATTTGCCCTATTTGTCCACTATGTAAAAGGAGCAAAATCCTCTTCTAGAAAGAAACCCAAGAAATTCATACTTGGTGGCTGAAGAGGCCTAATTTATTTGGAGCACTGACCACATTTTTTGTGCAGGAAAAAAACCCAACAAAACACCATACCTGCTATGAAACTGCAGGTATGAATTGCCATGATTGACTTACTAGAAAATTTATATTAAGAAACAAGGATTTGTTCACTGCTTCCAGTACTTCAAAATAAAACACTTATCTGAGGAAAAATGTATTTGTCTATATGTTTTGTGGAGCTTTTATCAAATGCAGATTTCAAATGTCCTGACAACCAATAAACTGGAAGTTTCTCTTCATTACGCTATGATCCCGAGCAACAACAAAAAAGTGACAATAAGCAGTTTGAAATTCAAACAAATCAAAGCTTAAGAAGCCCACTCCATCATTTTCTTTAATCAGAGGCCCTACAGTAACTGACTCAAACTCCCCAAAGGGATCAACTC
This sequence comes from Serilophus lunatus, assembly GCA_013399895.1. Taxonomy (NCBI): domain Eukaryota; kingdom Metazoa; phylum Chordata; class Aves; order Passeriformes; family Eurylaimidae; genus Serilophus; species Serilophus lunatus. The sequence continues at coordinate 384,509 of VXBA01003169.1, forward strand.
AAACTGTAACACTATTGTGGCATGATTTCGTAACTTGTCTGTTGCTTACCGTATTGTAGAGTTTATCAAACTCCGCATACCGCCTGAAGACAAACCACTCATTTCTGCCAACAGAGACCAACACCTTGTAAACCTGTAGCAGCAAACATATAGTTAATGTCCACAAAGGTTAATAAAAGCTCCAAGGTTTAATCCCGTGGTAGGAAATAAGGGCAGGTTGTTAAAGGTATTGTGTAAATGCACTCATTCAGCCGTGTATTTCTTACAGCTAGGTCAGATAGACATCAGCAGAAATTATTAAAAGAATGTGGTACTTTACAGAAAATTTTTTAAACACCATGTAAGCAAAAACTAACATCAAAGTTACTTTTATGGAATTTTATAAATTAGTTCATATCCAACAAAAACACCCGGCCATCAGATAGTAGCCCATTATAATTAACTACGAAGGTTAACAACTTGATAATCCATAATACTAATATTAAAGAAGTAAAACATTTAAATATTGAAGACTGCCTTCACCAAAACTAAAGTAACATGTGGAAGGCAGTTACAAAGATAATTCTTCCTTCCAGCACCTTGAATACAGATGACAGCTGTTGAGGGCTGAAAAAAAAAAAAAAAAAAGGCGCTGTGGCTGAAATACAGCACAGGTAACATAATATAAAGCACTGGGATGAAGGGAGGAATAGTTGGAAGCTGCTGCACAGTTCTGGCCGTTCAAATCCCATGTCAGCAGAGGACTTCAGTAACTAGACAGATTGCCAGTCCCTGGATTCATAAATCTGGGTGACAGTCGTGCGTGAGGCAGGCTTCTCTCATCTCTTCAGCTTCTTCTTGGCTTTTCTACCTTCTTGTACTTCCAGAAAGAGCCAAGCCATTCCTTCAGGGGAAAGGATGGGCCCAGAAAGGAAATGAGTACAGAAGGCTGCTAACTTTCCAATGCAGAAAACAGGACCAATGCCTCAGTCCCCCTCTGCCCTGCAACAGCAGCCTATATCTCTCCTTTACCTCCCACAGTGGAAGCGGCAGCCGCCACTGTCAGTTCCCCAGCCTGAGATCTGCATTCATGCTATGTTAACTGCTCAAATAAGCTGTTCTCAGTCTGAGTCCCCGGGGGAACACAGGAAGCTGGATGGAAGCATCCAGCAGAATGCTGATGAGACCCCTCTAAGCAAGCCAGCTTTCCCTTACACCGCTGAATGAGAGGTAGCATAAAACCTTCCTACACACCCTCTTACAGCCACCCTACACAGTGAACAGCAAAAGCTTCAGCTGTAAAGACTTAAGCACTGTCCTCCTGAACAGGGTGTCTTATACAGCAATCAAGTCCTGCAAGTAATAAACACACAGCAACTTCACTTGACTGCACGGCACATCAATGACAACATGCTTATGCAGCAGGCCGTGGATTTCTTAAATTAGCAGGGCAGAATGCACAGATTGCAAAGAGCACAGGAAAGCATAACTTAGGATGCGAGATGATATCCACCTCCATGGCAACCGCAAAATTAAAGCGGTTTTGTTCTCAGAGCAGCTGTAGAACAATGGCACATCAACATTTTTTACACAAGAGAGCATAAAAACCCCATATGAGGTCATCCAGTTCACACCAGCAACAAAGCCCTTGCATTCCCAACAAAGGAAAAGCTGCAAGTTCAACAGCTATGGAAGAACCGAGTGGTAAGAACTCACAAAGAATCTGGTAACACCTAAAAACATAACATGTCTTTGGGCTGTATTACTACTCTCAGCTACACCTATGGAATGATTAAAGAGGTGTGCAATGCCTGTTTCTAGAAAGGTGAGGGGAGGAATCTAGCCTTACTTAGAATAACCTTTTAAAATCTAATTATTTGTAATCCAAATTTAGTCTTACAAAACATAGATAAGATACATTCACAACTTGTAGTATGTAGATAAATAACGCAAAGCCCCGAGAAAGGAATAAGGAAGAAAAAGAAACAGAATTCCTAGAAACATTATGATAAACTAGCTTCCAGATACAGACAGGACAGAGTCCAGATATTTCTGGATGTGACAGATTTCTTCACACAAGAAATCACTGAAATTAAAAGGCTTCAACTCTGTTGCGGTAGCTCACGCTGCTGGATTAAACATTCAATTTTGACTAAACAAAGGAAAGTAAAAAAAGTAGGTGACTTTCCTATTTCAAGAAAGCAAGTACAGAGAAAGTAAGGAAGCTATTAAGCATCAACAACAAAAAAAAATCTCCACAATTTCCACGGGGCTGGGAATTAATAATATACATCACAGATCTGAGATGAGGTTTCCAGATTTAATCAAACAGCACCCTTGAAAGAGATTTTTTAATAAGCCTGTATATGATGGGGGAGTGGAGGGAGACGAGAACAGGTCAGAAGAGAAAATTAAGCCTCAGACATCAAACAGCATAGGGATAAAAGCAAGAAATCCAAAACAAAGCTATTTGTCAAAACAGCCAAAAGAATGACCCAGTATACAGCAAGGACAGAATAGCAAGTAATATAGCCTAGATACAGTTCAAAACAAGCAAATGTTTTGCTCTTATGAAGAAAGTGAATGCTGAATCTTCAGAAAAAGGCAGGACAGTTAACTACCGTGGATATATGTAAAGGCTGGTTACTGTGAATTAAGTGGAAGCAAAAAAATTCCCTTGCCAAAACACGTGAAAAATTCAAACATTTGTCAAGAAAAAAATTATTTGTGGTATATATATCAAAAATACGCAGTGTTTAACAAAACCAAATCAAATCTGCAATAAAAGGTCATGAAAATGCTCAGGAGAAATGAAGAGTTCACTTCCAAAGACAAAACTAAAAAGCTTGATTTAATTATCTGAATGAGGACTGCGGAGACATTGTATTTTTAAAAATGCTTCATCAGAGCAAGTGTGAGGGGAAAAAGAAGAACTAGCAACATCTAAGTTGCACCTACTTGTCTTGTTTCCATGCCAGCATTAAGTGAGGCGCTGAAAGGGCTGAGCTGGAATTCATGTTTTCTATTCAGAACAGTAAGATTATTCTAGAATAGCATCAGAAGCAGTAGTGATACACACTGTTTGCAAGAGTAAGATGAAGGTTAGAGTCATCTGAAGTCCTTCCCGGCTTTTATCACTTTAACTTTTCCTTTCACAATAAGGTTTTTACTCCACTTTGTGGAAATGACACCTATGTCATCAAAAAGAGTGAGTTATACCTACTACGAAGTTATACAGAACTGTTTCCCCACCACCACCTGCACCCTTCTCTTGCTTCCTGACAAAGTACTGACAGGATCCCATCATTACAACACAGCTACAAAAGATGAGACACAGTAAAAGCACTGACACATGCTGGAATTCACAGTTCCTATCACAAAGTTTAGAACGATCCTCACTTCTGGTATCAAATCCTAAAATATACGCAATAGTACTCAAAAGTTTGGTTGTGAAAAGCATTTCTTGTCAAGTTGCTAATTGCTCCCTGATGGAGAAAGCTGAAGCAAGCTGAAGCCAGCAAGACAGTGTACCTCTGAACAGTGTAAGCTATGGTTGGATTCCTGTCTCCCTCCTCCTTCAGCCCTGAATTTCTGAAGCTTCCTACTCTTGCTTGTACAGCTTTCCAAAGGGCAGCCCAAACAAAGTGGCTTTACATGTCTCAGGTTGTGTCACAGACCTTCAGGTGAAACAACCTGAAAATCTCAATGCTAGTACATACCACGATGTACCACACTGGCATATTTTAACAGCAGAACTGCCAGCACTGAGGCAACAAAACAAACCTGTTTTGTTCAAGTTTAGACTTTCGTGAAGGTTTTCCTGCTAACTTGAGTTTCACGTGCACGCAGCAGTTTAAAGTATTAGTGAAGTTCTCTTTCCTTTGTTCCCTTTACCAGCACACTCCTTCCCCAAATGACATCCTGATACACTTCCAGATTCAAGTAACATTAGTCTTCTCCAAAAAAGGGAAGTGAAGAGGAAAGGTATATACATAACTCACAGTAAATCTTTTGTTGTATTCTTCAGCAACTTGGTCTAAGGGTGTTTGCATTCCATATCTAAAGAGTGACTAATTCACTCAGAAAAAATAAAAAAGCTTAGAGGAAGTTACACAAGAGCAATGAAATAGTTTGGGCTTTTTAAAGGAAGTATTATGATGTTGTCATTTGGGGTTACATACGAGCAAAACAAAAATCCACACCACACAACTTTATTTTTCAGTATGCAATGCAAAGAATTTCCCACAGAATGGTAAGACTTCACTTCCAGAAAGTCAGATTGTGGGGCAAAAAAAAGAAGAGGGAGAGAGTGACAAGGAGTAGAAATGGGAACAGGATAGGGAAAAACTCAGAGGCATTAGCACCAGAAAACAGGAAGGAAGACGGAAAAAAGGTTTTGAAAAAAATTTGATGGCTTGTATTTTTTCATTTTACACAAAAAGTTACAGTCATATAACAGGTATCTATGAAAAAATGGCCATTAAAACCAAATAAAAACCCACCAAAAAACAAATCTTCACTCATTTACAAAATAGATGTTTTCATGAATAATCCTGTAGAATGCCAAAAATGGTACCAAAATGTTTTGCCTGCATTTGGACACTTAGGTGTTTTATATGAGAAATGCTGCTATTTGGGAGTAAAAATACTAGAAATTGGTAAAGCAAAGTTCCTTTTGCAGAAAGCAATACAGGTAAACACTAAAATATTCACAATTTCTCACACTGAACTATAGCCAGTACTCACAAGAGCAAGGAAACAGATTTCCGTAAACCTGTTGGAAATAACTTCAGGCTTAGCAGTGGGGAAATAGAAAGCAGCACTTCTAGGCACCAAAAGCTTGTGGATTTGCCCACAGTGCTTACACTCTTACATACTTACAGTAAATCTTTTTTTCTTCTCCCTGTGTTCATCAGAGCTGGGAATGCTAACGCTTGGGCAGCTTTCTTTGAGATCCATTGTATGTGCCTTCTCACAAATTCGTTACAAGACCCTGCTTCGGATGTTGCAACCAGAAGTATCTTCAATGGTACTGATCCAAGACAGGCAGCTTTTCTTGAGAAAATGTGAATTCCATCATGCAATCTTAAAAGAAAAAAATAAAAGGAAAATGAAGTACAGGAACACTTAACTCACACTGCTAAAAACTTGTGTGACAAGAACTTTGCCTGGCAGGAAACACACTTTAATATGCACATATAAAGCCACAACCATTATTATTTTCTTGTAAACTTTCACACTTGTAGTCCTTCGTTGTTTTACTGAAATCACTCACATTCTTCAAGGACACAAGTGCATCCAAAAAATCACTGAGTTGTGTAGACACACTGAGAACAGATTTGAGCCCACTACAGACAATACTTTGAAGGAACAAAGGTAGGGATGGAGAAATAATTGAAGGTGACAACCTGGTATCAGTCATCTGTGAAATATCACTAACTTGTACATTCAGAACAGGTTGCTTCAAAGCCAAAAGGTTTTCAACTGCGTGAGAGTGTACCGGAAGGCACTTCAGATTTGTCAGAACATGCTGAGTGCATTTAAATATCACATCAGAGATTAAAGAAGACAGGAGAAGAACTAATTTTTCATGCGAGTTTTTAAGAGGAACATCATGTGTCTGTCTGAATATTTACCTTCTCTGCCCCTCTTGACACTTCCCCATACTTGACATAGTTTGTGCTCAGCAGAACACAGGGTGTGAGGTCACCCATCCCCTTCAGTGGAACACACAAAATTCCATGCGGAAGGTGAGGAGGGCACGATACAAGAGACTGAGAATAAAGCCATCAAAAAGGCAGAGAGCTTAGTATTATCTATATGCCTCTCACTCATTCAGTATTCTCCATACCTGCCTTAAGCACAAGCAAATTATTTGCTGGTCCCCACTGCAAACAACAGGAACTCCAGCAGTGCCTAAGAGCCGCTAACATCCATGCTACATTGCTACAACCCTCTGTTCAGGCCTGCACAGCACAGCCAGCTGAAGTGCTTTATTGAATGGCCAAGAATTTTTACAACAATATGTGCCTGGTAACTTACAAACATGAGAAAAGTGTTTTACAAAAAGGGGACCTAGGTTCTCTTCAAAACAGACAGAGGAAAAAGGAGTGCCCAGTTCAACATTAACTCCCTATTTTCTTAAAACACGGAAGTATAAGAATGAACTCTGTATTTCATATCATAAATTTCCAAAAAGTACAAACTAATCCACTGCAATTCTGCTATTTGAGAGACACCCATATTTATGTTGGCACAAAGGCCAAAGCCCCTGGAATCCAGTGAGAAGATGTGTCCTTGATACCAAACTAGTCACAGTCCATCAACCGACTATTTCTCTTGCTCTCAAAAGCCAGATCACCAAAATTCATGCTGTTATTCCACCCATAGCCATTTAAAATTGAGTAATTTTCGAAGATCTATCTGGTAACTTTAAACAAAAAAGGAATGTTTAAACCCACTGTAATCACAGCTAAGTGGCAGACCATCCATACTGCAACACATTCAGAAAATTATTTACAGTTACATGAGCATTTACCTTAACTTGATTGTTGAGCAGGGTTAAGCTCCCCCACCCTTATCTGACTACAGTACAGCTCATCCAAGCCAGTTACACAGTCCTGGAGTTTCAAACTCTTTCTCTTTTCCTTTGGAAAGCTATTGTTAAAAGTCTTATTTCAACAAGGCCCAGTTTCCATTTTTTGCAGTTTTATACGAGCATGAGATTAAGAGTATTTTTCACCCACTGCCATACACTAAAATTGAGATCTAAAGGTTAACTGAGCTCTTCTCCATCATAGGAGGTCCACTAAAAGTGTCAATAGACTTCCAATAAGTGCTTCTCTAAGCTGACACAAGTGCTTAGCAAAGTGTAAATCTTTAGCCACTTCAGGTCCAAAATCAGGAACTGAGCACAAGTCCATGCGTTTTATCTGTCTTCCTGCTCATCACAGAAAAACAAGTAAAGCTTTAAAATGGATTAGGTGTTCCCTGATTGATATCACTCACTGTCTTTCTCCTGTGGTAAACTGACATTCATCACAAAGGCTCCCGACATGCCTGCAATGCAATGCCTGCATTCCCACAACACAGGCTGTATGTTTTCCATCCCTTCTTCCCCTCTTTTAGTGTCAGAGTTTTAAATGCCAGTACAGGAGCAGTATGAATTAAAAGCTGTAGTCTTGGAAGACAAACCTTTATTTCAGATCTAAAGTTGAAAGATCTCTGAAAAACAAAAGGAGGAAGTGTCAACCAGATTAATTCAGGAAGAGCTTATCTTACTGGGGAGAATAAGAATAAATCATGTGAGAAACTGAAACTGTAACATTCGTATTTCTTTCTTTAAGCTGCCTGGAATATCATTGGCTGTGATTATTTTCTTTCCCTGAGGCATCTCCTCTGAGCTGTGCCTGGGTCACCAACACTAAGCTGAACTGACAAACTTGGAAGGAATGCGTCTTCAGTTTGTCACCAAGCTCCAGCAGATCAGAGCTTTCTTTCAATTTCTATTCGCCTCGAGCGTTATCAGCTCTTGGAAAGCTTATATGTGGACTGCAGGTCTGACTGGAGAAATAGGGATAGACTTGCTTTAATCTTTACCATGCTGTAGTTAAGAACACAGCAGCAGTTTTAGCAGCAGGTAAAACCACTTCATGTAGCTACCACAGCATTAGTAATAACAGAGAGGAAACAGCAGAGATGTATTTTTACCCACAGCCTCAAAAGTGGAAACTGCAGTGTCCTGAAGGATGCCAGACACAAGTCAATTTAACAGGAACTGTCAGCTGACAAGTCTCTACCTCTGGTTATAGCTTCTCCTGAAATGAAGAACAAGTGGCCCCTAGCCTGGAGTTTGATAGCAGGTAGAAAGGAAAAGGAACTTTAAACAAAATAAGCAAAACAAATTAAGCAAAATAAATCCCCTCAAATCATACTCGGGCACTAGTGAAAGAGCACGTAGACAATGCAAGGCAGTTTAAGGCTGAGAGCACTGCTGTCTAGAAACAGCTAAAACTTTTAAGTTGCTCCTGTATCTAGGCCTGGAACAGGGCAAGGCACAGTCAGAGGAGAACAGAAGCCACCAGTCCTCTTGGCGCATTTTCAAGCTCATCAACAGCTATTGCTGTCCACTCTCGCCGTGGAGGCTCTCAAATTGCAAACAGTGTTTTCACTGTTTCCTGCAGGAAGCCACAACAACATCAGATTTCAGGCTGACCCTTGCCTCAGGTGAAGTAAGAGCACAGCAGTGACAAAACCCTGACTCCATGAGAACAAATCTACTACATCCATAAACAAATGCCCGACATGAAAATTTTTTGTTCAGCCCCATAAGAGCTGCATGCGACAGGGAAATACTACAGAGTTTAGCAATACATGACAACCTCTTTTTACTCCTTTCTATGTAAGGCCAGCTCAAGTTGTATGAGAAAACATTTCTGAAGTTTAATCAGACTACTTTATTCTGTATTGAAATATTTTCTTTTTTAAATGGTAATGGCAGGAAGATTATACCATTGCAAAACCAAAGACCCTTGTTCTGGGTGCTTATGCTTCAGTCTCTGCCCAGAATGGTCAAAATTAGATTAGGAAGCTATGTACACACCTACTGCCTCTCTGGCTGCAGACAAAATGCCTTAAATGCCCCTAAGGAAAATGCAAATCACTTATCATACTCACTCTGACTCCTTCATTAACATAAGGAAAGCAGAGACAAGAACAGTTAAAAAATCCCAAAAACTTTCTTCCTCCAAGCATGCTGGGAGGGATCACCAGGATCCATACTCATCCACTGGATCAGAACAGGCATTTCCCTATACACTAATCATCTGCCTAGAAAGACCTACTGTGTCACTGGGTCATCAGTAAGACCAGCTGCTGAAAATCCCACCTGGGACTCCAATTACAGAAGGAACATGTAAATAAAGGAACAGAATGCAAAATACAGGACACAGTCCTATTATTCGCTATAAACACCACCCTATTTCCCCTAACTTCAGAGAAGTATCAACTTTGGCATACTTTTCACCGCTTTCTCAGTCTTCTCCACAAATCATAGCTCAACATATCACTGGACCTTACACAATCACGGAGAAAACCCAGAAAGTCAACTTTTTCTCAACCTCTGTATGAAGAAATAGTGCCCTACACTTGTTACCAGACAGGCAGCTGACACAAAGGAAATGGGAGTCAAGAGATTCATAATCCAATGCCACAGAAATACTGGATGAGGAGATCCAGGGACTGTATGTGAAATTTGGCACTTCAGAAAAAGACAAAAGCAACACACAGATTGCTAATCTGTAAAGAAAGAGGGATGGGCAGAAGGAGTTGAATAACTAGGTTCTAGAGAAAACAGGTTTAATTCACAAAGGCCATATTTTTAAATATCACATGCATATGATTTTTAATATAGCCACACTAAACACCAATGTAGACCTCTAGAAATAATCCAGCTGAAGAAAAAAGAAACCACTAACCAAAATACTCGGGTCAATCCTTGGCTTATCTCCACACTCCCTTCTAACTACAATCTCAGAGGAAAATTGAGAATTCAGTCACAGGTATAAAGAAAAAAGCCTTTTCTCCATTTACACATCCACCCACTACCTAGCAGCTTTAAAAATCTCTAGTAGCACCACTACAGAAAACAAACCACTATTCTGCAGTAACATGGGCAAAGTCCAGTTCAACTGAATCTTTCTACTTAGTGAAAAAGACAGCAGGTAAAGTGGAAACTCAACCAAAGAAAAGAAATAAGTAACTACTCTATTTTTGTCTCTATCAAATTTACTTTGAAGAAGCCAGGCAAGCGCTATCATCTCGTGACTCTATTGCACCCAAGAACATCTCTTCTGCCTCACCTCCCAAAAGAAGCTCCACTAAATTACCCTCACTGGCATATATCAAGATTCACGGCTATATGCATTCCTGATTGCATTCACGTTTATTACATGACAGAGCCTAAGTTCTCTGCTGTGGTAAGAAACCCCTGAATAATAAAGAACAAATACTGACAGTAAGAGGCAGCTGTCTTTTATTCCTGAACATAGGTCCATAATTACTTCAACTTCAGCCTTTGTAGCACATACACATAGTATCCAGAAGGGTCACTATGGGTCTCAGATGCTACCACTTACACAAACAACAGGGCGCATAAAAAAAATCCAGTCTGCATTACACTTGCTACCTGCACGTTTCTTGGCACATTTCCTCAGCCTGCCTACACGATAGGTCCAATTAAAGTTCAAATGCAGATGCCTAAGGATAGCACAGCTCAGGAGTTGTAGCAACAGCACTGTGAGCTACTTTCAAGAGGTCTTAACAGGCAGCTGACAGCAGCCACCTGCAACATAGTCGGTTCTACATAAGAGGGCAGTCAGACTTCAGTAAACACAAAGTAAATAATCCCAGCCTCATTTTACCCCTCTTGATGAAAATTAACTGAGAGTACACATTTCAATTCCAGATATACTGGACACGTTTTTACATGATCTTCAACAGAAGTCATCAACTGCTCTCTCTCTCTCTTTCGCTACACAAACACAGAATTCCAACATATTTCAGATGGATGTTATTGCTAAGGCATTGGACACAGAGAGAATTACTGGATCTTATGTACTGGATCTTATGTAATTGTCAAAAGGGTAAAATCCTACAACAGAGTACAGATGGATAATAACAGGAAAATATATAAATCCAAGCTACAGTTCAAAATCCAGAAAATACGCTTTTGAAGTCCGTGCTGTCTAGAAACATAAAGCTGTTGGATAACAAAAAGGCAACAACTTAAACACTGGAATAAAAGAGGTAAGTAAGAGAAAGAGCCTTTAGCAATATATAAACTGCATGTCCAGTTCACCACCAGTTGATTCATCATGTTACATGGGAACTACTGCCGGTATTGTATGTACACTCTTCAAGAACAGTTTACAGATTCCTGCAGGTAAGGGCATACACTGACCTCTCACATTATTTCTGTGCTGCACAGAGAATGGTAAGGTTCAATTCCATAAGGATTCACAGATCAGTTGTTTATGCACGTGTAACAGAACTTGGTGCAACAACATCAGATGTGCTGAGGCTATAATTTACATCACAGGTGGGAATTCGAGGCTGGAAAGCAATTTTAACACATTTTGCTGTTATTATGACGATGTTACATGATCACGTAACCACTAGTGCCTACTTCTTCAGCTTTAAGATTGTCGAGGTTTTTAAAACAACCAGTACTTTTCACTCACATGGGCAAGTCAATCATGCTGCATTTCTGATCTAAATGAGGATCTCAAACAGGCCAGTTTTCTAACTTTATTAGAACTACCACGCACGTAGACTACCTTAACTACAGTGAACTTTCCAAAAGGCTTTCCAAAAGCTAGTAACAATTTTTCCTGAAATCTAAAGTATCTTAAAGCCTTCGGGAAAACAGTCCTCCGTACGAAGCTTCTGTTTTAATCATTAGTTCATATTACAGTCACAGGAGAGGCTGATGTGCAGGTGAAGACCAAAAAAAATTATCAGAACTATATTTAGACACTGAGACTGAAACAACCAAAACAGAGTAACAGCGACCTTTAAAAATAGATGCATTCTGTGTGTCTATAAAGACACTTAAATGTCTGAAAGGAGTTATTAAAAAAAATCACAACTTAGCTACAAGAATACTGCAGCAAGCGATATTCACAGAAATCTTCATTGCCAAATAACATGAAGAACCAACCGTGCTGCGTTGTGATGAAATGCAGTGCCAGCATGACAACGTATCCTAAGCTGACAGGGGAGTAAGAAAGGCACATTCCATCCTGCACGTCCAGAAGCAGCACAGTTACACCTTTATGAGCTGCAAGAGCAGGAAAAC
>VXBA01003169.1:397044-417955 GCA_013399895.1 Serilophus lunatus
TAAAAATTTATATATATATTCCCCCCCCCCTCCGTTTTTAAGGGCAGGTTTCCAGTTTCCCCAGTCCCTAGGTTTCAGTCCCCCCCAGCCCCTGGGGGATGCTCCTGCTTCTGCTGGGCGGCTCCCCACAGCAACTCTGGAAAATGAGCAGCACTCTGGTAAAAATAACCTAAATATACCGTTGCGCACACGAGGGGGTTCAGTTTAACTCTTCGCTGTGTTCAGGGGTACCCGTAATATTTTGACAAGGCCGTCATTAGACCAACCAGCCGCTGTAATGACAGATCTCCTGCTTCTATATCGGCAGAAGCAATGACACAGGAAAAATGAGACAGGTTTGTATAAGATCTAGTAGTATTTAGGGAGCTATTTCTGCACCGTCTGAAATTTGGGGATAAATTTCAATGCCTCAGTTAAAATTCAACTAGACTTCTTAAGACGAAGTGTAACTTGTTAAGTTTTTCCTGAGCAAACTGAGGCCACAAGAGAGTTACAAAAATACAAATTCCAGAAAGAAAGCCTCTTCAATGGCAGTATCACTCCCTTTTTATTTTGTTAACTACATCTCAAAGTGTGGGGCAGACAGGAGTTAGCACACATTCCGCTGAACAGAACAGACCACCACACCCATTAAGTTAAAACCTCATGTTTACTGAGGATCGGCTACGCTTCCAAACATTCAGACAAGGCTTAAAAGGCAGGGAATATCTAATGCAAATGATAACACTCAGGATGAGTTTAAAGCCTGTGCCGTTTTAGCTTCCTCCCTATAAATACCTGAAATGTCTCTCAGGAGTTCAACTGCCATATAAAGAGCAAGTAAATATGAAAACACCACAACCCATTCGACTGTTTTAATGGATGTGACACCTGGGTGCCCCCCAAACTCCACAAATTTTCATCGGGAATTGTTCTATGGATTATAGAGAAGCCCCGTGTTCTACAAGCCTGTCTTCACAAGAGTTGTATTTGGGCCTGACAGGACATGACGATGCTCATTTCAACAGTCGCAGGTATTGGCAAGTATCTGGCAAGGAGCAATTCAGGAGATCCTGTTTCGTGCTGCAGAAGTATTCCTGCACTGCACTCGTGTGTCGGGCACTGACAATCATCCAAGCAATCTCCAAAAACTAATCAGAGAAGCAGTCTGGCAGTTTTTTAAAATACATCAGTGTTTGGATTAGTGTGTTGTAACTGTGTAGACAGAAGTTACAAGTCAACTGGATCACAAGCTTCCATTTCAGTAGAGTCCGCACAGGAAGAAATGAGGAATTCTCTCATCCTAACCTGCCATTTCCTGATTTTGTAGTTCTCTATTTTTACCCATATTTTTGGGCTAAATCCCGAGACTCTGCATTTTAACAACAGCTTTTTCTTGCTTGTTCCGATCTGGCAAAGTATTCGCCTTACATTCATATAGAGGTTTTAAAGAAGCCTTGTTAGCACTTCTCGTGGTGAACCCCAGAGCAGAATGCTTCTGAACTTCAGTCAGAATAACTCATTGGCAAATAATTTAAAGAGGTAATCTGTATTCAAGAGCTGTTTTACCTTGCAGTTGTTTAGCAGTGTTCAGCTTCTGTCTGGTTGATAGTTTTTGGTTAATCATTCACTTGTCGGTAGATGAGTTGAATGGAGCTACTGGACTGATTTACAGTGAGTAGAAGGGCCTCAACCCTGGAAAGCTGAGATGATGACCCTGGCCTAGAGAGAATTTAACTCTACCTGGCTACACAGCCTAAGCCCTAAACTTTTGACTAAAGAGCGGCTATTTGTCCTTCCTCACAGTTAAAATCTCCCTGAAGGCTGGTCTGTTGAGTGGTTCATTTTGTGCACTTCCTCTCACTATTCTGGAGTAAGTAATTAGAGATCAGCGGTATGGCCTTTAAACTATAATTTTCCTGAATGAAATCTACAGCTTGTTCATCTGTCTAGTGTGTCATACTATGCAAAACACTTTTATGTTAAGGTCCTAAAATTTAAATAAATCCTAATTTACAGATTTGCTTGATGAGGTTTTAAAGGCTAATATTCTAATGCCAACGTGGATACTTGGTGGTTAACTGCATAGCACACACAGAAATGCAAGGAACTCAACTTGCCTTTTAGTGAAGTTAAAGGTCAGCATTCAATCTGACATTTTTGTCCCCAGGAACTCCCTTGCATTCCCCGTTTATGTTTCCTGAGCAAATAATACACACAGAGAATATCGTTTCCACTGCTTTGCAGTACTTTGCTTCTAAAGAATGTTACAAATCCACGTACTCTGCTGTCATCCCAACTATTTTAAGTCTTTGCTGAGGAATATCAGTGAATGGGTGGTAGGAGTGGAAAAGATAAAAAAAAAAAAAAAAAAGAAAGAAAGTGCCCATCTCAACTCTGCAAATGCAAGAGGTCACAGAAGTGCAGAGTACTTTTAACATGTTTCTCCAAGCCCAGTAGGAGCAGGTAGCAATAATGTGAACTATTCAGTTCTGGTTTTACTGAAAATGTCCTTAAATTAATATGAAAACCTTGTCCCTGAACAAAGATCAAAAGTCTAATTTTATAACATCAACAGAACTATACAGACAAAAATAGAGTATAAAAAAAATTTGTAAAACAATGACAAGCAGAAATGCAGATGACTCGTTTAAATGTATCCAGGACCTCTGCTACTGAATACTGTTCCATATGTACATACTGTGAGCTTTAGAATATATTCAAATGTTCACACAAAAGCACAGCCCAAGACACTTGACAAGCATAGTCCAATGGTTTTTGTCGCGGCCAAAACACAGGGAGTCAGTAAGAAAATCAGGTAACAGAGTAACACTATCAGCTTCAAACACCAACACCACAGCTTTCCATTTCAGTTCCTGCATCTTCAAAGGAGTATCTTGGCCTGTCACTGCTAACACCACGCTTTCTGTTCTACTCCTCACACTCAAGGACAACACAACCTCCTTGCCCCAGATCAGTCCATTAGTAGTCATCACGTTTGGACACTAAGATGAGATGTTGTTTGGAATTTGGAAACTCTACTGTGACAGTATCTTGCCAACTGGCAACTTCAGTTAAACCAAACGCATGTCTGTGTAAAACCCTCCAAAAGGCATTAACGTGACAGAGTAATAGATACGAAGGGATCTTTTAAGTAATTATTGCTAGAATTTAGCCTATCAGGTCCTGAACTTAGACTTTACTCAGGAAACAACAGTTGGCTCCTGTAGTTAACTTTGCATGTGCCAATTGTTTTAATCCAAGAACCCAACTCCCAGAAGGTTGTAGTCACCTACATGGAAGTCTGACGACATCACCCTTTGGAAAGCCTCAGGCTGCAATGGATGTGCCTCATAATGATGCAGGCACAGCAGCCCTGGGCAAACATTATCTAACACCTGGGATTCTGGCAGCCACAAAGACCCCTTAAAATGTACAAAGACAGATATGCACCAGCCCTGTTGTATTAATTACTCTCACATTGTTTTCCACCCTCTTGTTTGGAGGCCAATTAATGCATATTCATACCCCACTGTTTGTTTGGGAACAGGACGATGAAGGGGCTTGGGAAAGGGCCAGTTTGGGACCAGCCATTCAGCACTGCAATGTGTCACACCCTAGGGTTGTGTGCTGGAGAAAAGAGTCTTCTGTTGACTCCTTGGACACATGAGATTACCAGAAAACATGGGCTACCATGGACAAAATCAAGTAAGAGGACACTCAGTGGGAAAGTGAACTATCTGAAAGTCCGAGAGCGAAAACTGTGGAAGAAATGCCAGCCGGACAAGATTTAAAGCTCACAGTGAATGTGCAAGCAACAGTATCACCAGGTAACTGTTCTTTACCAAAGCTGGTTTTGTAACTCTTAATATATGCATATTAATAGCTTTCAGTTAACTCGTTTTCATAGCTGTGTGCCTGTGCTCATGTCTGAGTAATGGCTCAGTTTTACATGAGCTGTGCAGGGGAAAATTTTTCCCCCTACTTTCTTTTTGTATGCTATATCAACTACAGAATGACTTCAGATTATAGTCTTTCAGTTTGAAGGAATGAAATGAACACTTAAGAGACTGATTCATTGCAAACATATACTTCAACCTCTTCTCTCAGGGAAACTAACCAACCCTCCCAAAGCTACCACAAGCCATCTAAACAAGCACAAGTATTTTATGCTCTTGACAAAGCATAAGAACTTGGCATGTAAAAGAAGGTTTCATTCATAGTGACATTCATAATGAACTGCCAGTTTCCAGCACTGCAGACACAAAGAAGATGATCCATGTATTACAAGAAGAATGTACTGGAGTACAGAGGCTAATGAAGACCAAAACCAGGATCTGCAACAACACTATATGTACTCTCACTTAGCATAGCAAACACCACAAACTGAAATGATGGAAAACTATAGAAAAATCATCATAAACTGCATCATTTCACAAACATCGTGGAGTATTTATAACATGAAGCAGAAAAATGACAGCAGCACCACATCAAAGAAATTCTTCACAGAAGATAAATAGAAAACTGGTTGCAATCAATTGAAGCATGTATTAAAGGGGAATTCTAGTACAAAAGCAAGCACTCTAGCAACATCAGACAGTGAAATACTGTAACAGATTTCAATACATCCATCTCTTGTTTTTCTCACCTCATCCTCCTCAATTTCTTTATTTCCCTCCTGCACACACCAAAATGTATTATTGTTGACATACATGGAGTGCTTTCTTCGGGTAGGGCATGCTGAACAATGTATTTTGTTATAAAGCAAACAATGTCAGATTAGTTTCTAAAAATTACATAGTATGCAAGGCATTTAAAGTGAACAGTGAATTCAGAGCACATGAACTGTCTGACCCAAACCCTGTTGTTTACATCCTGTTCACTTAACGCTGCAATAGCGGGGAGGGTTCCAACAGGAGGTGCCATCCAACCACAGCTGTGTCTGTAGGAGAAGCTCCACTCATGGAGACCACGTAGCCTGGATCTCTTTTTGCCCTGCACTTACCCTCACTCACTGCAAGTATGCTGGAGTGGGTACCTCCCACAAACTAGTGAAACCTCCACAAACTAGTTTAGCTACCAGAAACAGAACAACAGTACGAATGCTAAACTCACGATAGCCTAGTTTACCTTAGTTATCAGCCGTCCTGGAGATCCACAGTACGGATACTGCCTCGAGACACCTTCACTTGTTTACGTGGCAGCACAGAAGATTTACACGGGTTCCAAGAA
This sequence comes from Serilophus lunatus, assembly GCA_013399895.1. Taxonomy (NCBI): domain Eukaryota; kingdom Metazoa; phylum Chordata; class Aves; order Passeriformes; family Eurylaimidae; genus Serilophus; species Serilophus lunatus. The sequence continues at coordinate 402,256 of VXBA01003169.1, forward strand.
TACGAGGAAAAAGAAGTTCATTGGACTTGACTTACCACCGAGTCCTACGAGGGTGAAGACACACACAACAAAAGGACAAAGATAACTGGCTGCTTTATAGGCATATAGCAACACAAGTGCTTGACATGTCAAAAACACAGCTTTGCTGGAGTATGCTGACATGTTCTGGGACGAGTTTTAGCAGACATCCATAAAATACAGTAATAAATTGCTGCTCTGTTAAACACTGTGAAGCTGAAGTTATACAAAGTATAAATTGCTAAAAAACCTCCCAGCTGACAGTACTGCACAACTTGTATTTTGCTCTTAACAAAGACTTTTTAGAATTCTGTGTATAAATACAGTACTATAAAACAGGTCAAGTCTCTGAGTTTCCAGGAGATTTGAGCAGTTTGTGCAGAATGGTATACCAAAGCTAAGCTAAGTATAAAAGACAAAAAGCTCTCTAAGTGGTAATTCTGTATGGATGTTTCTTATTTCAGCCTCCCGAATCCCAGCTACAGCACGTTCTACCAGAACTGCAAATACAGGCTGGGGTGAACAAACATGCTTTGGTAAGCAAGTTCTCTGGCACACAATGTTACGTAGGTGGGGTCTACTCAGAATGTCAAGAGTTCTTCCTCAAATTGCAGAGATGAGCAAGAACACAAGGACCATGTTTGCATTGTCAAGCTATTTACTGGTATTCTACTCAAATGAAACTGAACGAGGGCTTTGGTTTGGAGTGTGTGTGTCCCCTCACAAAAGGCTCACAGCTTTTTTCCAAAATATAAGCAGCCTAAGATCTACAGAATAGAACAGATTTGGTTTTGCTATTCTATTAATACTTCTAACAAATCGCTTATGGCAAAAGACACATGCATTCCACTAAAGCATTGTTATGAACCAACTTGGAGTAGAAAAAAAGGTAGCAACAATTAAAAAACAACTGCCAAAGCAAGAAGCTGTATCTTATAATCCAAAAGGACATAGATTTAAGAAAAATGTTCTAAGAGCTTATTAATTGCTGTCTTTAGTTTACTTGCTTATCTAGTCATTTCCTCATGTTTGCCAGGAGTCCAACCTATTTCTGCCCCACAAAGAAGATGTATTTCCACTTACCAACTAGAGTCTGCTTTTTGTTCTCCAAGATCAAATACTCTCATTTCCAGTCCTGGAAGCTGTGAGTCAGCGTTTGAAGGCTGCATGTGGGTCTGAACTATTATGTGAGTTTCAGCAATAGATTTATATAAATGTACATCAGCAATAGATTTACCTAAAGATACATCCCAGTCCTCTTGTATCATGTAAAGCCAATACAAGAAGAAGAAGAAGGAAGAGAGTACAGATGATCAACTTCTGGACTCTACTAAATTTTTTCTTTAACTTGCCTTTCTTTTTATAACATGGCAATCTAGCAGAAGCCAGTTAATGGAATATTGTAGATCTAAGTATGGAGCATAAGCAACAATTAAATTAATCCCTCTAATCTCAGTATTAACTCAAGACCACTGTGATGCAGTTTTAAAAGGGAACATATCAGCATTTAATCTTTCAGGTCAGCAATTTTTGGATGTTAGCTATTGTGATGTTGGGTGGTAAAGACTGCATAGAACAAGGAAAGATATTGTAGGTTACAGCATGGAATATGAATACTAAGTAGCAGAATTTATCACGAAGTTGTATCTATTCACATTTAGGTTTGATGTACATACAGCCATTTTAAAAAAGACAGTAAGAATCAGATTATTTAAAAGACATGGTATTTTCCTGGAGTCATTGTTCAAATTACCCAAACGTTTCTTATGAATGTTCCTGCACACAATCCAAGCTACTCTTGGATCTATCAAGAGTAAGTCTTATTCCAACTAAGTCTTCTCCAACAATGCTGTACAAATTACAGTATTTTTTTTTAAATGACAGCACAGTTTTAAGCTTGCACAAGAACACAAAAGAGTAAAATGTCAAAGTGTTCTAATCACACAGCAATCTTTGCGTCAGCCTGGTTCACTAAATGTTTTTATAAATCTTTGAATTAAACAAAGAAAAAAATTTGCTCTAGAAAATGATAAAGATTTTGGAAAGCCACGAGTACTCAAGATGTCGGACATCTCCTGCACTAAAGCACTGGATAAATATGTTGTTATTGCATTGGTAGTAAAATATGGAATCTGTGCAGAATCTGTGCAACATTCAAGAATTTACCAACAATCAATATCTGTTTGGATGCAACTGCCATGGTGATGAGGATAGCCTAACTAGAATATGCACCATGCTAACAGATGCTACTAGGAGCAGTGTTGGAGGAGGGTAATATCTTTCATTCTTAGATTAAGTGATGAAAACTTAACTTCAATCTGAATCAGATACCATGCAAGCACTCAAAAATCTCTCCATGACACACTAGCTCTGTTTCCCCTCTCTTTTGGGATGAGTCACTTACAGTTTTCCACACCAAATTGCTTCCGATCCAAATGCACCTTTCATTTATATAAAAAGTGTCGCGGTAACAGCCCTTCAAAATACCCACTTCAGAAATAGTATTTCATTGTTCACCTTTACATAACGGTGGTTCTCCCAGGCCTACGCTGCTCCTTTTTTTTCCCCTTTGTTTGTCACCAACTTATGCCTACCCCCACACTGTTGTCAGCATGCCGGAGCCTCGGGGACGCCAGTGGTCACCTCCCCTAGGGAGCCTGGGGTGGCAGGCAGATGTCCAGCCAAGGGGTCCTCGCCACATACCTCTGCTCAAATCAAGTTGAGGTAATTTAGAGATATTTTCATCCTTCACCCATCTACCTCCACTGATTGATTCAGAAGTACATCCAAAATCAGAAAACGTAAGCACTGCCTATTTCTCACCCTTATGAGAATAATGCCTAACTTTGAGAAGAGAAATGTGGAAGTACTGAGGATTCTTCTAAAGTCAGAACAAGCAAGATGACTGTTATTACTATGCCAGCTACTAAGAAGAAAAAGAACTCTGTCCTAACCGAAACCAAGAATGAATAAAATACATACGACAAGCTTTACTGGGCAATTATGCCTGTAAGAATACTGGAGAGATAGGAGTTAGCAGTACAATGTTTTGGATTCCTCATGAGAATAATTTTGATAACACAGTGATGTTTCAGTTGTTGCTAAGCAGTGTTTACCCTAAGTCAAGGACTTTTCAGGTTCCTATCCCCCGCCAGAGAGCAGGTGCACAAGAAGCTCAGAGGGACCACAGCTGGAGGACAGCTGACTCAAACTGGCCAAAGTTACAGTCCATACCACAGAATAACATGCTCAGCAAATACACTGGTGGAGTTGGCCAGGAGGGGCTGATTGCTCCTCAGGGATGGGATGGGCATCAGTTGTTCATTATTATTGTTGTTCTTGCTATTACTATTACTATATTTTACTTCATTTCAATTCTTATTCTTGTTCTTATCTCAACCCACACGTTTTACCTTTCTCCGATTCTCTTCCACATCCCACCAGGGCAGGGTGAGTGAGGAAGCAGTTGTGTGGTACTTGGTTGACAGCTGGGGCTAAACTGTAACAGGAACCTGCACAGTTAAACTAGTACCACATTTTCAAATCTGGTTTATGGGGAGCATGTCTCAAGTCACACGAGCCAGATCACCTTAACAATTCATGGGATAAAGGAGTGACAGTAGAATTTGTATCAACTGACAAAAGGACCAGCAGTTGAGGGAGACACAAAGAGAACAAATAAAACATCAAAATAACACCAAATAAAAAGGCATTTTTGACATTTCATGCAAGTGAAAATTTGAAAGCATTAATATGCCTAACATGGTGAACAGGTATACCTGTGTGGATGCTAGATTTGTGGTAGTATGAAAGCAGGGATCTAGTGGGATTAGTTATTTAATTTACATGGGGTCATATGAAATTTTGTTTTATTGCGTGTCCAGGAAAGTTAACTGCAGAGACCATGACTTCCTGTAGTGTCTGGAGAAGGAGACAGGAAAACATGCAGAACTCACACTCCTTTATAGCTAAAAATATTATTATTATTTTGAGATTTTCTTTTGTAAGGAAAACAATCCACTCAACCAAAAATTGTAAGCATATATGGGGGGGGGGAGAGGGGACAAATTTACTATGACAGCAAGTAAATTGGATACTAAAAAATAGGTATTTCAGAGAATAATTGTTGGTATCTACTGACACATAAATTGTGGAATTTGTCTTTCATTTTAACCAGATCCTTTTCTTTTCAAAGCGTGGCAGCACATGTCGCAGCTTTAATTCAGAGGAAGTACTGCACCGACCGGCTTCCTGCCACAGGGTGGGAGCACACTTTCAGCCTTTTCTACACACCATGAATTTGAAGAAATTCAGTGGCAAGCCTTTAGCATCATTGGTGTCACCGAGGGTGAACGTGCTAAGGTTCAGTTCTCTCTCAGAAGTGGAACAGAGTGCAGCATTCCCCTTTCAAAACAGTAAGGGGAGGCATTTACAGTTATTTGCTGAGGTCACTCCCATCACATAGCTGTTCATTCTGATGAAGGGGTTCTGCTAAAACGTTTTACTTTCATTGCTGTAACAAGAAGTCTAAATAAATCCATGGTTGGAAGAGTTTGGATCCAACAAAATCAGGACCATCCACAGATGGGCTGAGGTTACAGACCAGAAATGGAAACTAGATGATCTTTAAGGTCCCTTCCAATCCAAACCATTCTGTGATTCTGAAAGGATGCCCTGTCTTTATGTTTTAAGGTGATGTTTCCTACTATGGGAGATCCACTGTCACTGTGCACAATGACAGACAACATGCACAATTACAAGAGCAAGCCATTTGCACTGATAGGGCTAATTAGTTTAAATAATGACAGAACCACTCAAAACCATCTAGCAGCAGCACGGTTATTTGTTTGATGTCAGAAGTCTACGTATCAAACAGCTAGCAGCTTGGAAATAAAACCAGAAGAGCCTGAAGTGGAACTCTAACAACACACAGTGTCCTGATAGCCACATGGTATAATGAGCAAAGGCCAGTGAATTGATGTGAAGCTTTATTTCAAAATTGGCGATTTTTTAAAATTAAAAATAGAGAAAATACAGAAGGCAGCAGATCCTTTAGATTTGTTTCTAGACAAATGGATAGCAATCAGTTCAGAAGAAAAGTTGACTAAACCTCATTAAATGGGAGGTGAGGGAGCCCAAGAATGTAGCAGACAGAAATGTGAACATAGTCAGGTAGAGAGGAGACCTCACAAGAGATACTACTAAAAGGAGTGTCAAGAAAGCAGCAGCAATTCCTCCACAAAACAACAGGATAATCTGTGCTTGTACCCTGTAAAAATAAAACAGTAGAAGTAGCACAAGACAGACACAGAATGTGAAAACATGGTCAAACTGCTAGCAATAAATATAAAATGCACAGAAGTACGCAGGTATGAGAATCAGCATGGTTAAGATAGAATTATAATGCAAAAAAAAAAGCTAGAAACAAAAAGAAATCCTTATTATCAATATGTTTATAGCTTAAGAGCAAGAAAAACGTTTCTGCCCTAGAAAACACAGAGAAAAGCTGATGAGAGATGACATCCAGAAGGCTACCATGTTTAGGACCTCAGTCTTCACCAAAAGGGTCAAGTGCAAGTAGTGACTAGCATAAATAATAGCAATGACTGGTAAGATTTCAGGGAGAGAGAGAGACTGTGAATGGAAGCGTGTGCACGATGGAAAAAAATCCCAAATAAACAAACCAAAGCAACAAAAAACAAGAGTTGAGAATATTAAAGACCCAGCGAGTCAGTTTAACTTCAGGTTCCTGGGGAAAATAATCCAAAACAGATCAATTAGCAGCACCTGGAAGATAATCTTAAGTAGTAGCAAAAAGAGATTTGTTAAATCACATTGCTAACTTCCTCTGACAGCCTTCCAGATAGGTAGGAGAGAAACCACAAATGTCACATCTTCCCTTTAGAAAGGCTTTGAAACCACCTCGAGATATTTTAACAAACAGGCTACAGATGCAGGAAGAATAAATATTAGTTCTGGATGTGAGAAACAAAGGTTAAATATATCATTGCCAGGATAGAGTAGTGATCTGGAAGGATGGAGTGAAATGTAGCAGGCTATGTGCAAGATACTGCCTACAGGCAGGAAACACCTTAATATAGAAAGACAGGATAGGAAACCACAAAGCCTCTGACTACAGCAGGTCACAAGAGACAAATATGTTGTTTTAACAAAGACAAACATCACTATGAGATATAGGAGTGTTGGGAGTGGAAAGCCTGACTATAATCTGCTGAACTCAAAAAAAATCCTTCTACCTGCCTCTGTGTCTGAATACCTAATGAAAGATCTGGGCCTACCTGAAAGGGTCTAGTGAACAGAAATAAGAATGCAAACTAATCCAGAACCTGTGACTTACAGGGAAGTGGGATGGACGAGCTAGTTGTTAGTACAGGGTGGGATGGGGGGAGCCCACTTAAGAGACAACTGTTACATAGGAAGACTACTTCAAAGAGAAGAGAATTTTCTCTTCAGTCAGCTATGGAGAGGAAAAGTCCTAATAAGCTTAGAATGAGCACATGAAAGATTCAGGTTAAACACTGGAGGAGGGGAGACAAGAACATTAAAAAAAAAAAAAGACTTGAAGGGTTGTGAAGCACTGGAAGAGATTTCTCCAGGAAAGAGCTTTAAAACCAGCTGAAGCAAATACTTCTAAAAAGACAGATTGCATCTCTGGCAGAGACACAGTTACATGACCTTTTGAGACTGAGACCTTATGAATGGGAACAACGTTCAGGGAAAGCACTGGTGGCAAACCAGAAGTAAGAGGAAGGAAAACTGGTTTGAAAGCACAGAGAGGAGAAGCACTGAGGGAAGTCAAGTGCCAGAAAAAGAAAAGATGAAAAATGAGCCATTTGCAGGGAGGGTCATTTCAGAGATGTGGTATGCTTTCATGAGCAATGACTAAGGGGGCTGCAACTGAAGTCAAGAGAAAAGGCAGAATCCAGGTGCTTGGATCTGCCCTTGCTGTACTTTTTGTTCCGTCCACCTTAGCAAGTAATGCAGTGCAAGACAAGCACATCCATGGACAGGAAAACTGTTGATGCTGAAGACGCAGCATCCACATGACCCATGTCGACATGGCAGGATTTGTATGTTACTTCAACCCATCTTTAGCGTGGTCCTGTGGGCAAGACATTCACACACGGTCTGCAGGTGTTAAAAGCACTCCTGAACATCTTCCAGTCTTACTTCATCTGAAGGGAATCCAGCACATGTTCCCCAAGATCACCTGGCAAAGGGAATGGGGAGGGATGTACTCCAAAAGCAGACTCCTGAGCCGAACTCATACAGTAACAGAGACCAGTCCTAAGCCAAAGTGCAGGAATCCAGGGACCAACATTGGCATCCATATGGCAGAGAGCAATGCAAGACATGTCAGTCGTAGCAGACCAGAACAACACTGCTTTCCTCAGCTCTTAGATCGATCTAAATGCTTTGCAGCAACAACCATGACTGTAGTGACAGCCTTAAGTGTCTGAGCACCAGGCACTGACTGGTTCGAGACAACATACTGACCATTCTAAATGACATCTGATGTGACATACGGACATCTTTGGTAGATATGTAAATAATCTGTAACAAACCATCACAATGTTTTAATATATCAGCTGCCTTTGCTTTAAAATAACATTGTTAATAATCTGTCTTATTTTTCTTTTTTTTTCTTTAAATGAAGACCTATGTCTGGGGACTTTCTGACTCATAAATTAAAACAGCAGAACCAAAACAAAGGGCTAAGCACCCATCTTTTCCAGCTGCTGAATAATAGAGCAGTAACCAAGACAAAGAATGTTCCAGTTTCTCCTTGCCAGTTCCTAATATCAACATATTTTCATTTCATCAACTTTCTCTTCCTAAAGAAGTGTCAAATTATGCACATGTCTGTGTGTGTGCCTATTTAGATTCTGAGCTGCAAGGCCATCCTCTGTTCCTTATGCTCTGTAGCTTCTGAAATCTCCAGCCCCTTCAGATTCCTTGTCAAGGGCTATTTTGTTTCTTACTCTGTGCATATCACACATTCAACATGGTTCCCTGAATAATTATCTGGGATTTGACTGGGTGGTTGATGATAAAATTTCTTTCAGGTCACTTCAAGTGATGCTCCTATGTAAAAATGTAAACTGATTTTTGCACACGTTGACAAGTTTGCAGTTTAATTTCTGAGTAAAACCCTCTAAGTGTTATGAGAGTCCTCCCTCCACCTCTAGGCTGGTTATTTATAAATAAACACACATTATAGTGCAAAAAAACCCACAAACAAACTCAACTAATATCAATAAATACAACTAAAATGTTTGCACAGAAATTCAAGATACTTTTTAATATATGAGAGAAGTTACAGAATTCTGGTTTTATTCCCAGATAACTAAACAACAGGAAGAATGGCTAAGGGCATCAAACGTAAGAATATCTTAACTGAGGATCCGAGCCAGCTCATGTTGCAGAGCTATGTTTGTAAGACAGGCATTATTTACACATTCTGGTGGAGTACTCCACAAGTTTAACATTTTAAGGCAGTTTACGAATTTCTAATGTCAATTCACATAAAGTGTGCTTAAAACACCCAGATGCTACAACCAAAACTAAATGAATCATAAATTCAAAGTTCATCTGAACTGGTGGAATTAAGTCGAAGATTCTAATTTCAATTTACATTGCCTTGGACATGTAAATTAACATCCAAGCAGCAAAATTTACTTTTAATTGGCTTGGACCATAGATGAACTTTTTCCTTTTTAGTGTGCCTTCTGATTTTAATTGGGTAGAAAGCTACTGTAAATATTTTCTTCTTTCTCACCCCTTCTTCCCAAGGTTTTTTATAAACAAATGAGGTATTGTTTAGCTGCTGTGCTGTAGACCCCACACACCCCAAAGCAAAGCAGAGAAAAAGTATGCGTTCAGATCCCTACACAGCGAGTTTTTATACATTTTCAGATCACACATCACCGAACAATTTGTCAGCCTCCAAACAAATTGATCAGTGCAACTTCTAGTGTCTTTCTAGCTTTGCTTCTCATCATCTGTGTAAGGAGAGAAAAATAGGCTTGGAAACTTGGGCAAGTGAACCTAAACAGATTTGCTCAGCGGTCTCCGAGTCTCTGGTCAACAGCTCCGTGCTGTTCAAAGCCCAAGTACAAGTGCATCACTGTTCTCTCATTTAAACATAGAATAATTCTAGGATTCATGGCAATGCCAGCTTAAAACTTAGCTTTAAAGAAACCCTTTGTTTTCAAATAAATCAGTGCCTGGTTTTAGATAATTCTATAAAGAATCCTATTCATCCACCACGTAACATATTAGTTAACACGAAAAGAGCACCAAAGAGGCAGCCAACCTCCAAAAAATTCTGAATAAAAGTCATGTTAAACAAATCTATCTGGCATATGCCTTTAGAGTTACATATAATGTGTGTGGGCACATACACAAGATGTAAAACCTCACCGGCAACAGCACAGTTCATTCCGGATACAAACACTTTACGTGAAGTATGGCATTGTTTTCAAGGGACAGTTTTGGGGTCCCCTGATAAACATCCTATGTGTTCTATCAGGGCTCTGAAAACAGAAGGATAGCAGCAAAGAGTCGTTAGTCCCACAATTCCAAAGAAATTCTCAGATATTCTCTCACCAACGGCTGATTTTGGAAGGTGAAATTTAGATGCTTTAATATTAAAATGCTACTTAATCATTTCCATGCTAGTCTGAAAAATCCAGGACTCCATTTAAAGAGTAATAGATAAAGGTAAGTTAGTTATTTATAAGAAATTTATTGTGAGTACTAGGAGATTAAATTAACATTATTATGTTCATTATTTAAATGCTTCAATGAAAAAGAAGGGCCTAATATTTGGGAAAAAAAAATCAGGAGGCAAGTTGGATTCTATGCTGTCAGCATGTACTATGACTCCAGATAACCCCCTTCTGTTTCACTTCTTACGTCTCATAAAGCATTGCTATCTACTCTTTAATGCTACATGCTCATTTTACTTAACTTGTATGAAAACAGCTTTTTTTTTTTCCCTTTTATTCCCCTCCCTCTCTTAATATATTCAAGATGCACCACTACTACAGTGGTAAAGCAGCCGAAGTCTTCTAGTTCTTTGATGCACTTATCTTAAAGGCATTTGACAGTCTTGGTATTTTCGCCAGGTAGCTTTTATTTCTGAACTGTCCTAAGTCTTCTCTGTTTTGTGGTTTTTGGTAGCATTCCAAACTCGCAGACTTAATGCATCTTCCTTTTGCAAAGTATGGTTAAGTCCCATCCAAAAGGAGTACAAGAGCTATTTTTTTTCTTTAATTACCTCCTGTCCCTTTTCTATGTTCTTCCCAGCATTAAAACAAAACACATACCATAAACTGGAAATTCCATTGATTTTGAGTAAAAGCATTCATTTTCTGAATGCTCAGTCCTTACTTATTTACTAAACTTAGTAGGAAACATATTTTAGGGCTTGATAGTGATCCCAGTTCATAAATACCTAACGCTATGATGCCAAACAAAAAAAAACCCATCCAAACCTAAACTAGCAACATAAATACAACATAAATACACAGTAGTTCAGATTCCTGCAGCCTGAGTACACTTCCATCTAAACACATGAATCCTGCACTTAAGCAGGAACTACAGAGGGGATGAAAGAGGCCAGAAGACAGACGGTCATGGGCCGCAGCACATGCGCTAGGAGATGAGTTGGAGGCAGCTGGACTCACTCAGCCTTGAGAAGAGAAGGCTTAAGGGGCACATAACAGCAGCTTCCCAATGTCTTCAAGAATATTACCAAGACAGATCCAGACTCTCTGCTACATTGCATCGCTAGAGAAGGAAAAATCGCACAAGGACAACTAACCACTAGGGCAGGTTGCCCATTGAGGCTGTGGAGTCTCTGACTTCGGGAGGTTTTCAAAACCCAGCTAAACAAAGCCCTGAACAGCCTCATCTGAACTCAAGGTCAACCCTCTTTCGAGCAGGAGGTCACACTTGCCACCTCCCAAGGTTCCTTCTAACCAGAGTAACAGCATGACTTAAGGTGTTTAGCCCTAAGCAGCACTTACCCCTTCAGCTTACCTGAATACAGACATTTCACTGTAATGCAATCTTATATGCATCAATCCTCAAAAGGTCAACAATCCCCAAAAGCCTCCAAACATATTTTCTCATCACATTATCAGTTTGAGCACAGATTAATGATGCAAAGCCCTGAAACAGTTATCAAGATAGTTTCTGAAAAACATATATATATGTGTTTCAAACTCCTCCCTTGTTTTAACAGCAAAGAGAAAAGTTACAAGTTCTCAAAAATTGGCACACAATTTGCATGTTTTTAGATATCAGATTTTGCATCCCACATTATGTTGATAAATACAAACACTTGGGAGTGACTTTAGTTCCACATATATTCAATAAACAATGAAATATGAGGTATAACTCTGTGAGGCACTGCAAACCTATTCTGATGCACCTGCTGCATTAGCAATATTGAGTCCAGAATCAGAGGCAAAGCTTTCCTTGTTCTGACATCTGTTCCAAAATATTTTGGAACTAAGAATACAGTAAAGATACTTTAAATAGTTCTGTTTCCAGAGTTATTTCACAACAATAAACAAGAGACAGAGAAGTACCATTGAAGGAAAAGTGATTGCAAGAGCTACAAGAGATGGCATGAAGCAAAGCAGCATGTTGGTGCCTCATAAGCTGAGGAAAACATGTCGGTCCTCCTTCCCAGCAGAGGTAAAGGCTCAGAAGCTGGTACCCCTTTGGTTTACTCCAAGAGAAACATAACGGTCTGTAAAGTTATGCAACTTCTTCGCTGGCAGCATTTTGCAATAGTATTTGGCAAGGCACTTAGCACTAGCAGCTTGCCAGTTGCCCTCACAGTTTCAAACAAGACTGCCAAGAAATAAGATGTGACATCTCCTTGAATAAAGAAGCTTTGAAATAAATTTAGACATCAATCTTGCTTATTCACACTCTCACCCCAATCAGGTGCTTTCCTGCACTAAAACAAAGAAAGCAGTTGTAGTCGCAAAGCGAAGCATTTCAAATATGAGGGAATAAGAAAGTTCCCTCTCCTCATCAGATGATGGTCGCAGGGTGTCTGAGAAACCCGAGCGAAAAGATCACATGAAGATATAACTTTACTTCTTTGCTAAAGGTTAGGGAGAAAGACTTAACACAGAATTGGGTGAGGGAATTGAGTTACAGGTCAGGCCATAAACACTCGATTTTGTGGTTTGGATCACTCACACCACCATCTAAAAACCTGCATAATACAAACTGGCTGACACCTACTGCCATACAGACATCCTGTGCAAGACAGGTGGCCCAGAATGGAGATGCCTGCACTGGAAATGGGGCTTTCTGGTAGGAAACACTGGATGCTTTCCTCACTTTAGCTTGACAGGTTCAACTTCTAAACAGGGACTACAAACAGCTGTCACCACACAGCCCAGCTCCCTGAATCCATTCTTCTCCTGGGCCCAGTTTTCTCCTAGAGCAATTAGCCAAGTGTTGCTCCCCTCTTGAAACACAGAGGATGTCCTGGAAATGCTCACCTCTGATAACAGTCTTATCATTGACAACCAACCTCTAGATCCCAGTCCTCTTCCCAGTGGACCACACAAACTGGTGCAACAGAGTCAGGTTCTGGTGCTCCCTCATGTCAGCCTCCGGCAACCTGCTGCACCTCCCAGGAGATGGTCCAGGTTGAACGCAAGGAAATAAATGTGCCCTCCACTTGCCTCCTTCAGCCTATTCAACAGCTACAGAGCTGGGAGAAGATGTGGACTTGAACCCCTTGGGCACGTGGACGAGGAGCCCAGATATCAATTACCAGAACACAGTCTACTTTTTAGACAAGTCCCACCACCAGGAGCCCTCAGGGAAAGGTGAGCACTGGCTCCTCTTCTGGCAATGTTTTAAAAAGGAAGCCTATACAATTCCATTTCGAGACACAACCAATCCCATTAGTATGTGTGTTTACAATGTGCTTGCCAGGTGCCCTAGTTTCTTCATCTCCTAAGGGCTTTGATGCTCAACTGCAGCAGCTCTAGATAAGAAGCTTAAGAACTTTCTGCTTAAAGAGGGAGATCAAATAAGTTTAAGACACTTTCAGACTCAGGCAGACACAGGGTAAGGTGGTTTGGAAGTCTAGGGGGATAAACTCTGTTTGAGAAGTAGGAATGCAAGCAGGAACCTTATTAACACATTTTAAAATGTTCTTACAGTGTGCTGAAGCCCTTCAGCTCTGCTTTGGAAAGTGTGTTTGCTCTGCAGGATATTCTAGCATATGGATACTACTTAAACTAAAACAAAATCCTTCAATATTAACACTCATAGTGGTAGATTCAAGTAAAAACAACATATTGCTTTACAACAACTCAGTCTATATAAATACATACATTACTTACGCTAGTTTTTATTTCATTGGTCTACAGAAGAAAAAACATCATAGCAGATAAGTCTTTACTGACTTAGGGATGTCCAAAAATTAAGTCACAGAATCAACCAATAGGGACTTTGCTTTTGGGAAGCGCACAGTCCTTCGAAATAACGTTTTTCTAAATGACAAATTAGACAGCCAAAACAAAAAATTAACTTGCAATTGCAAATATGTATAATTTGAGCTCTATTTCCATGCAGAAATGCAGGGCATTTTTGTATAAAATGGCTTGTAGCCATTGGACAAAAAAGCCCCAGTATTTGCATGCAAATTATAAAACTAAAACCATCTGGAAAATGATCTGGGATATAGGCGGGATAACCCAGGAGAGAACTGATGTGTGGATGTGGCTGAAGGATCAGAGCTTATTAGAAGCTTATCCTGTATGGATGGGATGGAAAATAAGATTTGACATTCCCTCTTAGAGAGTGATGATTAACATGAACCTGCAATTAGCATGTGTGGCATTATAGACTGACAGATGATTTCCATCATAAACTCTAGATCCCAGGAGAGACAAGAGATGCTTTGCATCTATTTTTATTTGCTAATACCTAGGACGTTTTATTTAATATACTTTACTTCTGGTCCTCAGCATACCCTACTGAAATATCTTGTTGCCAGGTCAGGTCAACTCTAGAGTCTTGCTGCTACTCCAGCTAGCTAGACTGAAGCAATTCTGCATATTAAAAACCAGCAATCACTATTTTAAACACATGCCATTACAGTCAAATTATCCACCTACTAGCGGATTGACTTTAAACAAGTCAAAAAACGAAGAGAGTAGCAATTTTACAGTTCCAACATCTTAAAACTTGAACTATGAGCTCCCTGCAAGAGTGGGCCAGAAACCACCCAACTAAAGTCTCCCCATAGATCCTCTGAAGACTTCTGTTCAATGAGACTCGAACATCCAGCTCTGTCAGGCTTCTTAGAAAAATACCTGTCCTTAGAGAATGAGAATGCACACAGCAATAGCAAAAAAACCTCCTATGAGTTGTTGATTATGAGAATGAAGATCCACTCAGAGCATAACCAATGAATTACAAAACTTGCAGTACTCTGGATGCAGCCCATGTATACGCCAGTCCACATAATTCTCCTTTCCCATAGGAAATGTCTAATCCTCTTTTAAGATTACAATAGGTACTGAATTTATTAAATTAGCATGAAAGAAATTAAATGCAAGGGCTGCCAACATCTATTTTGAGTGTCCAGTATAAATGTCAATGCTATTTCAATGCTCAGAGCACGTAACAAAGAGGCTGCAGCACTTACTGAAGAGAAATACAGAGATCATTGCTTTTTGATGCCAACTAGTGCATATGCCTGCACAGCTCTCAAAAATTAAGGGAAAGAATCTGGCACAATTCAGATCAAAAAAGGGCATGTAAGTCTCAGGAAGGGGCAGCCAAGGAGCTCTGACCAAAGCTCACGAAAGCACTGAGCCAAAGATGTCCTAAAAATATAAAGTCACGCAGGAGAATGTTACGGGATACTCTTTCAAGTTCGACCAGTTTTCCCCTTAATGCAAATCCTCCAAGTTTGCGTCAGAATTTTACCTTCCCATAAAAGATCTGTGCAGGAAGTACCCATACTTTGCAACTCCTTCTGTATAGAAGGAGAGAACATTTTAATTCTCTCCCTGCATCCACCCTTCTCTCGTACTGAAGGTGTTTAAAGGGGTAGAGAGGCAATTCCAGCCCTTGCGCAGAGAGCAGTAGAAAGAGGGACCTCAGACGTGAACCACACTCACTGCTTTTTCTCGGCAAGACATAAAGCAAAGCGAGCCGGGATCTCTTCATCCTGCCGGGGTACGGGGCAAGGGCCCTCTGGAAAAGGGCTCTTTCACCTGCTCTAAACGTAAATGCAATGCCATCCTTCACCTCTTAGAAGTCTGCAGCATTACTGTATTTACGGAATTGAGTAGTTGAACTGAAATGGAGTTTGGTAGTGCCCGTAGTTGCAACCCAGAAATCAAACCCTCTCACACCCAGGCAGCCATGCCAGCACAATAAGTAAAACTACATATACACGCAGTAATCCATAAAACAATAGGGCAAGAATTCCTGCTGGAGCAAGTAACACTGCTGCAGAAGGGTGGGAAGAAGAAAAAGAAAAAAGAAGAAAAAAAGAGGAGAATGTAAAAATCTGAATGACTTTGCAAGTTCTTTGCAAATATCTAAAATTATACCGTCGATGGCGAGTGGGGGGGGGGGGAGGGAAGAGGGGGGAAAGGGA
>VXBA01003169.1:418526-430088 GCA_013399895.1 Serilophus lunatus
CAGCCGGCCCCGCTCCCGGCCGGGGCCCCGCGGCTGCCGCTGCCCGAGGGACCCGCAGAGCCTGCGGCTGCCGGCTAACGCGGGGCGGTGAGATCGGGGGACGGATTAGCGCGATCCTCCCGCTAAACCGCCGGATAATCCAGGGCGACGCGGTGCTCCCCACGTCCAGCACTCCGCGGGCTCTCCGGCTGCGCCTCTGGAGCGGGTTCCGAGGGCTGGCGATGCTGCGAGGCAGCGGTCAGGGACTGGGCTTCATCGGGACACACACGGAGCCTGCACAGGACCGTGCCGCTCGGTCCCTTGCAGAGCTGTCAGTCCCCGGCACAGAAAGCGAGGATGGATTTTCGATGCCAGTATTTCATCCATCTGGTCAGTAAAAGTAGATTAATCGAGCTGGACAGAGGAAAAAGACAACGGAGGTGTCAGCTACCGTGCTTCCCCTCTCTGTCTTCTAGGCATTATTTTGCCTCTTTTCGTCAATAATCACTTTCAGTGTTCATTTCTCACAGCAGGATGTGGTAAAAACAGTTATCAGTTTGTCTGAAAATACATTTGTTGTTTCTTTTGGCTGCTTCTTCCATGCTTCCTGACATACTTTCTTCTCCACATAATACCACAGGACGCAGCACAGCAAAACCCACGCCACCCTTACTTTGTGCAATCCTGCCTCAAAACACTTCTGTCTATCAGATTCATGTTTCTGGGTATGGCAAACTAAGGTTCCCACATGGCACACCTTAGGAGATGATACCGGGCTCGAGGCTTCACAAAACAAGGAGAATTTCAGGAAGGTCTCAGAGATGCGATGGGAGATGAGGGAGGTTGTTTCAAGCACAGTCAGGGCACAGGTGAAATTTTCTGAGTGACAATAAGAGGAAGGGAAGAGACTACTGAGGAAGGCAACAGCTCTTGCATCCTGAGTGCTGGAAATAAAACTGAGAGTGTAGTATGGGCAAAAGTGAATCCCAGACAGAAAGCTTAATCTGATGGTCTGGTAGGGTTAACCTGATACCATAGTATTTCTTAAAAAGAATGATCGCTACATTGCAATGTCCCTTCAATACAGTCTGCATATTTCCTTGCTTCTCAGTTTTTAATTAAGAAGTGAGATGAAAAACTATAGCTAAAAGCCACATCTTTGAGTAAAGGTAGGAATAAGCAGGTCTTGCCAAGGTGGTATGTTTTCATGCAAGCTTCTTCTTTTGTTGCTGACACATTTTTAGTGGGAATGCTGATTTAACCTATCATTACGCCCAGACATTTGACTGCACCTAAAATTCACTTCTGGTCTTTGTCTTTTCTTTAGCCTACCACCACTCACTGGAATTATACACCTGAATTGCTACAAAATTGCTATTGTGTCAAACATTTCTCTTTTTGACTGATAGATTCTTTAAAATTGTGCTAATGGTCCAAAATATGAACTCTGAAAATTGCCAGATTATTTAGATCATTTAAAATAGAAAGTTGAAGTACATTTAAACATCACGAGAACTACTGACCTGTCAGCCTCACCTCTGTACCTGGGAAGATCATGGAACAGATCCTCCTAGAAGCTATGCTAAGGCACATGAAATACAGGGAGGTGATTTGACACAGCCAGCACAGTTTCACCAAGGGCAAGTCTGGCCTGACTAACCTAGTGGCCTTCTACAACGGCGTGACTACAGTAAGTGGACAAGAGAAGTTCTACAGATGTCATTTATCTGAAATTCTGTAGAGCCTTTGACACGGCCTTCTATAGCATCCTTCACTCTAAATTGGAGAGATACAAATTTCATGGGTGGATTGTCCATGGGATGAGAGATTTGTTGGATAATTACATCCAGAGGATAGTGGTCAACGGCTCAAGTTCAAGTGTAGATCCGTGGCAATTGGTGCCCCTAAGGGGTCAATATTAGCACCAGCACTGTTTCATGCCTTCATCAATGACATAGACAAGTGGATCAAGGGCACCTTCAGGAAGCTTGCCAATGACACCAAACTGAGGGGTGCTGTTGACAGGCCTGAGAGACAGGACGACATCCAGAGAGACCTGGACAAGCTAGAAGTGGACCCATGGGAACCCCAGTGAGGTTCAATAAGACCAAATGCAAGGCACTGTACCTGGAAGGGGGCAACCCCTGATGTCAGTACAAGTTGGAGGATGAATGGATGCAGACAAGACCTGTGGAGAAGGACTTGGGCTACTGGTGGACGAAAATCTGGACGTGACCCAGCAGTATGTGCTTACCGTCCAGGAAGCCAACCATATCCTGGGCTGCACCAAAAGTAGTGTGGCCAGCAGGGTGAGGGAGATGACTCTGCTCCCTACTTCCCTCTGGTGAAATCCCACATGTAGTACTGTGTCCAGTTCTGGGGTCCTTGGCATGAGAAAGATGTGGACCTGTTGGAGTGAGTCTAGAGGAGGGGCAGAAAGATGATCAGAGGGCTGGAGCACCTCTTGTGTGAAGACTGATTAAGAGAGTTGGGGTTGTTTGGCCTGGAGAAGAGAAGGCTCCAGACTTCCTTAAAAAGCACGACCTTAAAGCAGCCTTCCAGTACCGAAAGGGGCTACAAGAAAGATGGAGAGGGACTTTTTACAAGGGCATGTAGGGATAGGACACAGAATAATACAATTAAACATTTCCTGTAAGGCCTAGATTTTTCATGAATTAAAACAGTAGGGCAAGACTGAATAACAGATATAACCATTCCCTTCTTTCCCATCTATTGCAAAGAACCTGAATGATGAAAAGTCTTGGAAGATCTTTTCCCGCATAAGGACAAAACTAAAAACAGAACAAAAAAAGTTCTTTCCCCTCCCTAGAAAAGGGAAGATCTGTTCAATCCCAAAGTAGCCTTTAACCTGATGTATCATCACAACATACTTCTATTTCTTAAACATGGGATAAAGTGCCACCAGGATTTCTACTACCGAAGTTTTAATTGTTTACATCTTATTTGAAATTAAGAATTGTAAAAACATATCCATTTAGAGGGAAATCCACTTCAGTTAGCTAACAATAACATGCAACTCTTTCTAGAGTTTTCCTGCCACTTAAAAGAACGCAGAGGGTAGGAAGGAACACGAAAGGGCAGCTATAAATAGCAGCTTTTATCAGTTGAGGGGTCAGAACCACTGAAAGTCTCTTCCAGTCTTTTTTTTTTGTGTAAAAACACTACATATCTTTCTTTGACCTGATATAATCCATTTCTTTTCCTGCTTCACATGCACTTTGGCACAAACTAGGCAGCTTGAGAGAGACATGGTCCTCTTGTAAGCGCGGAGTTGCTGTGCTGACAGCCTGGGGAAAAGTTTCCAGTTTAGATCACAATGTGCAGATGCAGTCCTGGCCCCTCCATGACATTGCCATGGTGGTGGAGTCCCTGGGGGACTGTAAATTCACCCTCTTTCCAAGTTCATTTTTCTGCACCAGAGACTCTTCTGTTGGTACTCAGGCTGTTGTCCACCTGTACACCCGGAGCAGGAGATCTAAATATCAGAGAGGGCCTTAACTGCCTTCCCTTCAGTGCAAGCAAACTTCACCTACAGTAAAAGCCTCTCCAAAGAAAAAAAAAACCAGGAACAAAGGGAAAAATTACTTGCCACTACAGTCAGCCTTTGCTTTCATCATAATTTCCCTGTAAAAATGGTGTTTCCTCTTGCTCTGATACTCTGCTGGGAGGACATAAGTACATACTCAAGGTCCTTAATGTTACGTCACCCATGCTAGAAAGCACTAAACCTAGAAAATCTTTAAAAGGTCTGTCTCAGACGTACTGCTGAGAAAACACAGCCAAGAGATGTGCTCATTTGCTCCCTCATGTTTGCTCCATTGTTTGTTTTCTGTTCTTAGGCATATCCTTGCAGAAAGGTTTATTTGTGTAACTACACACATGCCAATGCCTGAAGACCACACTTAGAAGCACCACTAACACAGAAAGAGAAAATGGAAAAAACCAGATGATGATGAAACACTGTCTTTAAAGCATAACAAAACTCCTGTCATTATCAGCAGTCTGGTGCAGAAACTGAATCAGAGTAAACCCTTTGTGCCATAACTCAGTAGTTGTGCAGAGCATGCATTCTCCACCTTATTAAGACAGACAAAACAAATGACAGAAACATCTTTTGTGAGGCCACCATGACTTCTGCCTTTTTACCATACTTCTTTCATTCTCTTTGTTGCTTCACCTATATTCATGTCTCTGCCTTTTGCTCCATTTTAATTTCTTTAGCCATAGCAACTCTGCCTTCATACATCATACTTCTGCCTCCTCCCACATAAATAAGCCACAAAACAGTGCAGGCTGAACTTCACAGGGGAAAATTGCAAAGGCAAATGGTCATTAGTTGATGTAGACTCGTAGCAAGCTTTCTAGGACTATAGGTTATGAACCAAAGTAGAGATAAAGGAAACAGAGATAGACTTAGGAGAAGTGAAGTTAAGAAAGTTTTAAAGAGAGCAGAAAGTTATAGGAGATGATCTTTCACCTAGGATTGTCTGTTCAGCAGACCTGACAGTACATGCTCAGGCTAGTTAGATCCCCCACAACCACACACTAATGAGGAAATAGATCAATGATTACGTAGGATGAGAAAGGCTTGTTGTGACATGGCATTCATCTGCCACTGAATCCATGTTCATGCAGAGGTTTCTATCTTCAGGCACACAAAATTCCATTTTTTCAGAGCAAGTTTCTGAAGAAATGACGAAGTTCATCTTCAGGAGGCTAGCAGTCTGGGGAAGAGGAGAGTGAGAGGAGACCTCATTGCAGTCTACAGCTTCCTTGTGAGGGGAGGAAGGGGGCAGACATTGATCTCTTCTCTATGGTGACCAGTGAGAGGACCCAAGGGAATGGCCTAAAGTTGTGTCGGGGGGAGGTTTAGGTTGGATATAAAAAAAAGGTTCTTTACCCAGAGGGTGGTTGGGCACTGCAAGAGGCTCCCCAGGGAAGTGGTCATAGCACCAGCCTGACAGAGTTCAAGAAGTGTTTGGATAATACTCCTGGGCACACGGCGTGACTCTTGAGGATGGTCCTGTGCAGGACCAGGAGCTGGACTCGATGATCCTTGTGGCTCCCTTCCAACACAGCATATTCTGTGATATTTCTAATTAGCTTAGAGATTTACAAGGTATAGGTGTCAAATTATTTTTATCCAGTAAGATAGCATAACACATTTCATTGAACATTTGAAATATGGACTACATGGCAATTAAGATGAAAGTTCAATACACATCTTAAATAAAAAGAAACTTAAATGCTTTATTGAACTCTTGGAACTTAGTTACCAAATCACATCTAGGAATCTAACTCTCCTTATTCCTCCAAGGAAAAATCATCTCCAAAGCACTGCCATTGGGTTTGCATGTCAACACCCAAATCACAACAGGTATAGTGGTGTGGAGATCACTCTGCTCACAGCCACCATTTTAAGTCGATGATATTTCCTACACTGTTGGAAGCGCTGTGTTTTGTACTTTAGTTTTTACTTGTCAGTGTCATGAGTAAATCTAGATCAGGTTTTTGCAGAATTTGAGTTCACCATGGATAGATATTCAGGTTAGGTGCCTCAGTCCAGAGTAGTAAACAGAGATGTGATTCCAAGTCTTAGTTGTCATTGAACAGCGGTCATTAGCTGTTTGATCCTGAGACAAGTTGAATACCAGTGAATTGAACTGGATGAAGATATTGCCAAGTTTTTGGATGATGTTTCAGGACGTGTGAGCACTGTTGTTTAGCCCCTAACTAGATGAAGCTTTCAAGTGAGTAAGTACAGTTCTCTTCCTGAAATGGTGACAGGCAAGCAATTAGTCATAGGATTGTCTGTCCAGGTAGCTAGAAATCATACTTCATTTTCTTTCCCTTCTTACAAAAAGGAAATTTGTTATTCCTTAATCATATCCCCTTACTCAACTGCTGTGGCATATTGTGCTGATATTTAACATTTTAAGTGTGTTCTCTGTAAAGTTCAAAGTTAATTAGACCAAAAGGTTCACTGTGCTTCAGCTTTTGTTACTGGATACACTGTAAGGTTCATCCATTCACACCACAAGCCTGTTAAATTTTTGCATACAAAGCAGAGCCAGTTTTTTGCATTCAGGATCCCTGCGTTATGAGCTATTTGTCATATGAAACACCAGTCACGTTGGCTGCAGCACCTAACAGTCAACCTCTGAAAGCACAATCAACTAAAATAACAGAAGAGAGTATATTCCTTAAATCTGTAGTAAACTTCTTAAAAAAAAATTTGAAATTTCTTTCAAATGTTTTAAACTGTTTCTTTTAAATATATTAAACAAAATTTTCAAACACTCATCCAAGAATTAGAAGCTACTTCTCTACAAAAATATACAAAAAAAAGGGCAGTATGACACGTGCTATAGGGCGGTCCATAATTGTTGTATCAAGATGCTTCCAAGTGGAAATCCAAAGAATACAGCAAAGAAATCATGAAAGGACGTATAGTCATCTTACTTAATGCAAGATGTAAAAATTAAGCAGATGATAAGTTAGGGACCCTACGTGAAACCCTAAGTCTACTTTTGCTTCTTTACATTGTTTTTTAAAAGGGAGTTTGGATTAAATTTTAGTGGTATAGGAAAAAAAAATCATCATGTGATATAATAATGAATGTTTTCAAGAAGCTGAAATTGAATTAACTGACCAAAGTTTCAGTGTAAGAAAATCTCCCACTTAGGAAACAAATTTATTTAATGAAGTGGGTTTTTTTGTTTCTTCTTTTTCATTTTCATCCCAGTTCTGGTTGCCATTTTGGGGAACACGAAAGTCCCTGCCTCAGATGTTTCCCACGAGTTATCAGGAAGTAGCAACAGTGAGGCAACAGCTCTCACAGAAATAAAAAACATACCACAAATTCATAGGAATGTTCTTATTTGTCTTAATAGAGGAGTTAAAGTCTAACATCTTTAAAAGAAGAGAATCAGCCTTTTGAATACAGAAGAGTAGAAGGCTGTAAGGAAGTGGCTAGCCATTTTAAGTGAAGTGGAGGGGTACAAAAGTTTATACGTGTGACGTCTTTTATATATACATCAATTAGAAGTGTTTTTACTTAATGATCACTTTCATTAATGCAATGCTGATCGTGCAAGTACCACTTAAAAGTTAAATAAAATTGTTGTGTTCCTTCAGTTTTGTTGTTCTGCTTTCTCATCTTTACTGTCTTCTGTTCTATGAACTTTCCTGCACTGTAATGCAATACAGATACAACCAGATTAAGTAAACAGATGCAATCTCTTCTGTAGGGCAAAATGAAAATGACGTGAAGTGACTCTTTTTTCTTTTTATTATTTTTTTAATAAACCTGCACACAGAAATAAGAGTGAAATACAATGGCTGTGGAATGAAAGGATAGTTGATAGTGATAGTGATAGTTGATAGTGACTTCCCACTGGAATGGTCTTCCCAGAGAGGTGGTGGAGTCACCATCCCTGGATGTGTTTAAGGATAGGTTGGATGATGAAATTAGTGACATGGTTTAGATGGTCTAGATGGTTTATGTCATGCTAGGTTTTGAAAGCCTGGGGTTTTTGGGCCTATTTTTGAGAGTTTTTAAAGTTAACTTAAGTAACTCTGTCTCTCTATCAAAACATGAAGTTAGCCTGGAAAATTTCTGTATGAGAGACAGCAAAGCAAAAAGCAAACAATATCTTGGTTTCTCAAAATACTGGTAGAACTTTCTCAAAATACATCTGTAAGAGGCTTAGAACCTTTCAAGATAGTTTGGATCTCTCGCACAACAACAGTGATTTTCCCTTATCAACAGGTGCTCTGAAAAATATATTTTTCAGAGTCTTTCTCATGCTTTTCGGAAAAGCAGTTCTAGCCAGTATCAAAATAATAGTGAAAGTTCTCAAAGAGAGATGATCTAATGCTTAACCTTAGCCAATGGAATAGTTAAAAACAAGTGTATCTGACAATGAAATTGTAACGCTGGTTTCTAAAAGGCATAAAAACTGTGAGTTTTCTCATTAAAATGGCTTCCTGGCCAAACCCCTGGCTTGCTCAATTTCTAACTCTGCTGGCTTGGCTACAACAGTTTAGATGATGGATTGGTGTTGGGTAGGTTGTTACGTTAGGTAAAAGGTTGGACTTGATGATCTCTATGGCCTTTTCCAACCTTGTTGATTCCGTGTGTAATTCCGTGTGTAACTGGGCAAGGGAAGTAGAGATAACTAAAACCTGGGGTCTTCAATGTGCTGCAACTCTATTCTAAAAGCATCCATTCTGTAATCAACCCTTGCAGAGCTCCAGCAGGAAGGACAGAGCGAGTATCCCAGACATGCTGACCAGCTGGTACATGGATCTGCTGTCAGTAAAGCATGTTTCAAACACCAGTAGATATGTTCATCTCAGGTAACTTCTTTGCTGGTGGAAACCATTGGAAGTTTATGAGAAGTCCTTTTTCACAATGATAGGCAACGACTGCTCACGAAAAGTCTGTCTGGGAAGTGTCTGGAGTCCTAGGGAGTGACTGAGGCACAATATTTAAAATAGGGATTAGGATTTAATTAGGATTAAACCTAGATCAATGTTAAATCAGTGGTAAAAAGGCCACATTCTCCACTTCAGAATATTTTCGGATTCTGTATGTTTCTAAAGACTTGCTTGGGAAACTATCCTCTGTCTTTCCAGACTTAGACTTGAAAAACAATGTTTTGGGCATGGTTACATATCCTCTAGTTTCTTTCCATCTTATTCAGAAAACTGTAGTAAGAATACCTGGGGCTGCTTAATAGTCTCCCCTACCAGAGGTTCTCCATGCCTCTTTTTCCCTCTGCACTACCACATTGATTAATTACATCTCTTTAGTCCCCCAATAATTCATTTTTCCTTGGAAGGAAACATGTCAGAGAGCCAGTGAAGTCCTTTGGAAGAGCTAAGTTGGGAATAAGGCTCTTGGGAGGGATAACAGCTTCAGACAAATATACTTTGACTATTATAACAGGAGCTGAAACTTTCAGCTCTGTTAACCCACATATAAGGACGTAGCTCTCAGTCTCTTTTTCTCAAACTCTTACTTTGTATTTTGTTTATTTTCCTAGTTTTCAGTGTAGTCAACATGTTTTTGTTTGTCTTCATCAGGAACATTCCTCTGAATTCCCTCTGAATTTCACAGTTCACCTTGGGCTGGCTGCTCCTGGTATAAACAGGGGGTGAACAAAACTTACTGACCAAAGGAGTGGATTTACCAGTCCTAGACACAAATAAAAAGATAGGAAAGTTTTGCGAGTAGAGCAGACTATTTCTCATGAAGCAATATTATCGCTAACATTTTTCTTACGTTCTCTAATCTTGTATCATCCTTCTTTACTGAGATCTTGACTCTTGCAGTCTGTGTGTGATACCTGCCTCAGTTACCTATCTTTTGCATGAGGACATCTATTCTTTGTCTCAGCCTTTTTTTTTCTAGACCAAGATTTTTTTTTTGTTCATTTATCTTGGACTTTTCCCTGTTGGTTCTCCTGTTTTTCGAGATGAGGTACGAACACACATTGCATTTGCTACAAGTTGCCACGTCGATCCTTTTGTCTTCCTGTGATACTCATTCTCTGAATCCTTTAAAAGGCTTTGCTTTTTCATAACAATATGACATGGCTGACTCACAATGAGTTTGTGATTCACTGTTGTCCTGATCCTTTCTGAAGAATGCTTCATATAAATTTACTCCTTTATCTTGTGATTATACGTGAGAATAAAATATTATATATGCTGATTTCTAATCCTATTTATTTCATTAGATTCTCAAGATGGTTTTGAACTCTAAATTTCTCCCTCACATGCCTGCAGCTCTTTCCAGCTTAGTGTTTCCCACAAGTTTAATAAGTATAATCTTGCATGTAATTAATGAACAGACTGAGGACAGATGCTTGCATAACCTCATTTTGATATGCTTTTACAGTTTAGTAGTGACCAGCTGCTCTGCATATGTCATGGTTACATAAGTTTGCTATAATCATGGCTTTTCTATCTGGCACAGCAATATCAGATCAGTGCATTTTCTGCCTGCTTGGTTGCAAGGTGCAATGTGAGAGGGTACCAAAACTCATGAACACCGAGATCAGGCAGCTATCACTTCTGCTCATGTGTGTGGCCTGCCCTCACTGAGAGAAAATAGGTGACCGTATTGGACTGGCATTGTCAACCATTCCTCACTGTAATAAAGTGCTTGCAGAATGTCCTCTTTACATCACCTTAATTGTGTCCTACTCTCTGCTTTGGCATCATTGGATTAATTTTTTTGTTTTGTCATGCTGCTTTCTGTTTGGTAACTTGATATTTTAAAAATTTTTGGCAGCTTTTTTGTTGTTGTTGGTTTTTTGTTGTTGTTTTCTTGTTTGTGTTTTGGTTTGGTTTGGTTGGTTCGTTGTTTTTTTGGGATTTTTTTGTGGGGTTTTCTTCGGTTTTGGGGTCAATGCCATTGTGTAACCAAGCTGATTTTTCTACATTTTAATATTCCTTAGATCAGGGTGGCTTGGGCACTTGTAATCTCTGATTTTCTTCAGAAATATTTTTGATTTTTACTTTCTTCACATGCAATATTTTCTAGCAATATGAACAGTTTCAAATATATTTTACTGAAGTTAATTGTTTTTCTTTTGCTCTCTTGTGATTTCATGAAGTTGTGCAACTCGTTTGATACTTTTGTTTACTCTGCTAGAATTGCTCAGATTCTAATCTAGAAAGCCTTCCCTATAAGAATGCCTTACACATTTATATTGACAAGTCTTCTACCTGTTACGCAGCTTTCTCCCATTTACCAGGAGATATCTCTTAATCTGAGGAGTGAACTTTGAAACCAACCCTCTAATTTATATCTCTTGAATCTTCTTTATCCAGTGTTCTATAGTAAAGTCATACTACTTTCCTCTGCTTTCTCCTCATCCCCATTTTGTTGCACCTGGTGAGTTCTGGACCTCAGAACTGGTATGCAGGTTCCCAACGTGCAAATCATGGTTTTCTCCAGCACATGATGTTCCTCGATATCAGTGTCTGTCTCGTGAACTACCCTGCCATTCTTGCTATGCTAATCAAATCTTGGGGCATAAGCAACCCTCATCCGTATTTGCTCAGTGGTGTAAAATCATGTAGGATGTTCAGCAGCTGGCCCCTCTGTTTTTTCTTTATTTGGTTAGTCAGATTAAAAGGCAACAGAGGGACACAGTGGTCGGGCCCTACAGCGGGGATGTATCATCACCCCCGAGGCGCGGCAGTTCCCGGGGCGAGGGGGAAGTTCCCTTGATTGGGTTCTGCTGACACCTACTGCCAGAGCTGAGTGCAGCACAACAACCTGGGGAGACCCTGGCGCAGCCTGTCCAGCGTGATTCACAGAATCACAGAACTTCCAACTAGGTTGGAAGAGACCTCAAAGATCATCGAGTCCAACCCATACCCCAACATCCCAAAGAGACTATGGCATCAAGTGCCATGTCCAGTCTTTTTTTAAACACGTCCAGAGATGGTGACTCTACCACCTCCCCGGGCAGACTATTCCAGTACTTTATTATTCTTTCCATGAAGAACTTTTTCCTAATATCCAGCCTATACCTCCCTTGA
>VXBA01003169.1:430184-462009 GCA_013399895.1 Serilophus lunatus
TCCTGCTGGCTATACAATTCCTAATGCTGGCCAGGATGCCATTGGCCTTCTTGGCCACCAGGGCACACTGCTGGCTCATATTCAGTTGGCCCTCAATCAGTACCCCCAGGTCCCTTTCCACCTGGGCACTGTCCAGCCACACTGTCCCCACCTTGTAAGTTGCAGGGGATTTTTGTGGACAAAATGCAGAACTCGGCACTTAGACTTATTAAACTTCATCCTGTTGGACTCCACCCATCCATCCAACCAATCCAGGTCTCTCTGCAGAGCCCTCCTTCCTTCCAATAGATCGACAAAAGCTCCCAGCTTGGTGTCGTCTGCAAATTTACTAGTGAAAGACACAATACCCTCATCCATGTCATCAATAAATAATTCATGGTGTGTACCTTTGGATTCAGACTAGCAGTATTGTACCCACGGTGATCAATACCATCCATAGTTTTAAAAAGTAAGAGTAATATAGAACAGAAATGACAAAGTCTCCAGGAGCAATGTGGCGGTGGTTTATTAGTTTGTTTGTTTGTGTTTTTTTTAGCTTGTTTTTCTTGTAAATTTAGTTTTTCTTGTAAAATTACGGAAGGACAAGAATGAATTGAAAGTAACTTTATACATATTCCATGATAGAAACTAATGATTTTATAATGGATAAATACTTCCCAAAAGCAAAAAAGATCAAACTTTTTTTTTTAAAAAAATAGATGATACATCTTCATTGTTACTGTGAATGCCTTTTACATCAGACGCAAGAAAAAGCTTCTCTTCAAAGAAATTCCTGCCCAGCAGTAGGAATTTGTTTCTTTGTTTTTGCAACTGATTGCAAAAAAAGCTTTGCTTTTTCACTAATTTCAACAGCTACAAGTCACACCCAGAATGAGGACATGTGGTAGAAGATGCCACTTACTGGAAGGTTGCTAGTGAACAGCACTGAATTCATGAACACAAAAGCTGTAGTTTAAACCTTTACAGGTGTACAAAGGACCAAGAACCTTCTGAGCTATCAGAAAACGAGAAACTATTGGAACATCTGGCTACTGGTGGTAAGGGTGTTTGTGCATTTTGGAATGTGGGGCTTTATGCACAGCTCAGTAGCCAAAGGACAGGGCAGCAAACCAGTTTGAAGGGTTCATCTAGTTTTAATTTGTACTGTAATAATATCCAAGTTAAAACCCTCAGGAGAAAAACTAAGGATAGAGTGACTGCATTTATTTTTGTTTTTTTTTCAGCTTGTCGATCCACTCCCACCATTTTGAATTTGTGTAGCAGGTTCTCACCTATGTCTTCAACTCTGAAAAACACAGGCTCTCAACCTCTGAAATACTTTCAAATTTTAAGCGTAACTGCAAGCCAGGCATCACTGCTATGTGCTCTCTATAAGAAGTATTTGTTGTCTTTGTCCCCCATTTATATCTTTGACTTGGGAATTCTTCTGCACTGCAAATGGCTGTTCATTCTTCCCTACTAAGTTGGGTGTTTGCAGAGAGAATTTAACCTGGGACCAGACAGTTAATTGGGATGCTTAAATACATGTGATTGTTCTATAGATTTAAGTAAACCTTTAACAGCTGATGAGATCAGTGACTGCACACACTGTGAACATACAAATCAATAGGGCAGCTAGTGTGTTACTTGCTCAACCTATTTTATTTTGAGGCATTTATCTTTTAGCGTAATGGGATTGTACCATTCCTTCAATTTGTATTTGACAGAGCACTATGGAAAGCAGATAAAATTCACAGTAATTGCCATTGGGGCTTCCATATAATCAGGTTACACTTCTAAGCTAATAACACTCACATTCTCCATTTTTTTTTTAACGGTCTACTGCCCTAAAGATTGATTTTCTATTGACAGTTCCTGGACACCAACAGTCCTGATTAATCCATTTTGTTTGCCACTTGTGCTGACATCAATTTGCAAAGGGATATTCAGAATGAAAAAAATGTGGGGCCCTAACTTTGTAGAGGAGTTTGCGTGTGAAATCAATTTCAGATGTTTTCAAGATAGGGCTTTAGAACCAGATTTTGAGCCAAGAGCTAAAAGGAATGCATAGGTAAAAAAAATGAGTAAGTGTAGCTTGTCTTGGACACGGACTTTGTCCCTGCATGAGACCCAGCTGTCGAGCTGTTCTTCCTGGACAAGGCTGTACCTGAGAAAACATTAGGAACATTGACTTAGCAGCAACAAAGCCTTTGAGAAGATTATTTGGATAATAGCAATTAGTATTGGAACCTCTGCCCAGTATTTCCCTTTTCATGTTGTTTTCCTAACGCACTCATGTTTTCCAAGCACACATACCACGCTTTGAGCGGCCCAGATTTGGTCTCATGTGCAGGAATGACATCAGTGTTAACAGAGAGCATCTATTAGTGGTGTGAAATGCTGAACCTGTTGCGATGGCAGCAGTTCAAGCTCTGGCTCTGTGAAAGCACTGAAGGAAACCAGTTTTTCATTTTGGACATTACTGAGTGGCAGTAGAAAAGGGATGTGGGAGTTACTCAGATGGATATATCCAGGACATGAGTTACCAGCTCAGGTCCCCGGGGTAAGTCAGGTGCTGTTTTCTAACTACTATTGACTGACTATTAATTAACCCAAAAGTGTATGAAAGCTGAAGTTGCTCAGTGGTCATTCCTGTCCTACCAGAGCCCTACTTTGCTGGGCTGCACGCTGCCTCTGAGGACAAGGACATGAGGAGGCCTGTGACCAACACCCCTTCGGCATACCACAGTTGGCGTGGTGGTTAGTGCTCAGGCTTTTAAAAATGCCTGCTCAAGTGACAGGCAAAAAAAAATGTATGCTGTTCAGCAGCAGTTTGGAAATGAGTGCCTAATTGTCTTAACAGAAGTGACAAATATCAAAGCCCACAGTACACAGGACTCAGAGCTGCTCTGCGCAGTGGAGCACATGCTGTTGTTGACTCCTTGGAGACAGCTGGTACTCCTAATAGTACTTATGATATCATAAGTACCATCCAGCTCTAGTTCTACACATGCTGTTTAGACACTAGGATGTCATATCTAAATAGAAATAGGTTACATTCATTGTGGAGTGTGACGATACTTCCACCTTCCCCACTCGCTCGCACTTGTGTTTTCTCTCTCCTCTTTCTCCAGTGTAAATGTAGAGAACTTCTAGGGCCAGGTCAGGCTAGACTGCTAGTCTTGCAGCCTAGGCAGTATCAATTCTCCCAGGGTTTCGATGAAGATAACACCAGATTTTAACTGCCCTTTCTGTGGAGCATGCTGAGGTGTAGCTGAAGATTGAAAATAACTTTGATTTCTTGATAAAATAGAGCATCTTCTAGTTTATTGTGATCTGGTCTTTGGCATGCTGCACAAGACTCTTGTTTCTGTTTAGCTGGAAACTTTTCATTGCTCTTCCGAAGAAACAAGTCCCTCCAAGAAATAATTGCTTTGACCTGGGAATGACCCATTTCCTGAGGGTTAATGACAAACAAGAGAGGGAATAGCACTGAGTGAAGATCAAACTGAAATTTTTACCTCTTGCATCCTGAGCCTGAAATGAATGCCTGGTATTTTGACTGGCAGTGCTTGGCTCTCATCAACAAAGTGGCGTGGGTTCAGCTATATCCTATTTCTGACAATTAATCACTCTTCTGACCCATTATAAATGGATTTAACTCTGTAATGAGTGTGATCTTCAAGTATGTGGTAGATGTCAATGCAGTCCTTCCTTCTTGACTGAGATTTTGTTGTTTGCCTGTGAAAACAGTGTGGGTCTTACCGTGATCTCTGGTAGGGACTCATTACTACACTTTTGCAGGGTACCTATGAACAAGGCAGACACTGTATTTCCCGAATTTTCCTTTAAGGCTGCTTAAAGATTTAGTTACTTGAATAATCTATGCTCAGTGATATAACACAGAACTTCCTTATCCTGTTTGCCAGATACAGTGTCTAAAGCTTGTAAATAAAGATGCATTTAATTTGCATAAATCATTAGCTTGCCAGAGAACTGTGATTTTTATCAAAAATTCTGTAATGAACGTTTATTGTTGTGCAAATTGCTTGGGCAATCAATCATGATGATAAGTCTGCATAAAGCTGGAAAACTTACAAGTGTCATTCATTGAAAACACCCAGGTTAATTAGGGCCAAGTCACCATAAAAGATATATTCTTGCACTGAATATAATTTATCAGTGAAATTAATGTAGGGAATAGGAAGAAGGAATACTTTTTACTTTGGAGTTGGAGTGCTTTCATAGAAACATCTGGCAAGAGAAGTAAACAAAACATCAAAAGTTCCATTGGCTTTGACAGTAAAAGAGAATTATTTTTCCAGGGTGCACCGCATTATTAACTACAAAGTATTATTAAACAGTGAGAGAAGTGTTTATTTCCCACATGCAAAGAAATAGATTGCTCCAGAGGCCAGAGATGTTACAGAAATATTCTTTGACATTTCTTCAAAACACAGGCTGGGTCAGCACAGGATGGTCACAGGCCGATGCCCTGAATGGTGCCCATTCTCAGGAGCTGCCACACAGTTTCACAGAGGACAGAGGCTTTCCTATTTGCATTTTTACTGCGTCCCTGCTACTTATGAAGGGAAGACTAAGGAATGAATGGGCACAGACTGCTGATTTATCCCCCAGTGCAAGGCACACTGGCAGGATTATGGAGCCCGTGATGCAGCTACCTTACTGTCGTAGGCATAAAAAAGAATTAGTAGCAGGCAAGAATGAAAAGCTGTCTCATAATTTTCACCTTGTCCTCTTCAAATCTGCCACGTATTTTGAAAGATCTGATAAAAGATTACGCTGTGGGATGCATACATTTACACACACACACACACACACACACACACTCATATTCTCTGTGCTTGACAGATTACTGAAACCGAAAGGGAATGAGCCTGCACAGCTCAGCTGCTGTCACTGGAAGGTGGCAGTGCTCAGTCTGTCACAGGGCCAGGGCTGGAGCCATTTTTTTCCTTAAGCCTGTGATAAAGCACAGATATAGAATTTTTCTGTATGTATTAATCATCCGATTTTTTTTAATTTAAATGTCAGATGCATAAATTATTTGCTTGGGTTAATGGAAATGAAACATGGCCTTTGTATTTGAAAATAAAATCACAATACATTCTCTAAGATTTTTATTCTAATTTTAGATCATTTGGGCGACTACGGGATCGGTAAAGCCTCAGGAACTAAACATCAGGTGTTTATCTGGATAAACAACCAAATATCCAGGATGATGAAGGGAGGAAGTGGTAATTTTTAATTTTTTTTTTCCCTTATAGCCATAGGGCTGGGTCACTCTGGAACTTCGCAATACCCTGAGAGGTGCTACCTCGTCCTCCAAAAGTTCAGCTTGTGTCTTCCTTTATCAAAGGCTAAATCTCTATCTGGAATAGCGTTCAGAGAACCTCAATCCCCTGTTTGCTGACAGTAACCCTCCTTGAGCTCTCCGCATGAATACGCTGCCAGCCCGCTGTAATTAGGCTGGAAGTTGTGAACATTACTCCATTTCAATTTTGCAAAAGTATCCTTTCGGGCGGCCGCTGGAGATAACGAAAGAGGCAGCCCCGTTCCCTCGTTATCTCCTTACGTAGCACCAGCTGGAGGGATCACTCTTGTTCACGACTCGCTCTCGCCTCTCCCTCCCCGTGCCGTGTTTTGTCGCTATCAGCAGCCGGCAGCCGGGGAACACCTCCGCTCAGATATCTCAGCTCCCGGGCCGCCAGCCTGGCAACCGAAACCCCGAGGGGGGTGCGCTGCTCCCCGGGGGTCCCGCGGAGCTGCCCCCGCCCGGGCCCGCAGCGGGTCCCGCCTGCCCGGGGACGCTGCTGCCCGTCCCGCTTGGAAACCCGGCCTGTCCCTTCCCGGCAGCCTCCTGCCGGCGGCCACCGGCTGGGGCCGAGCCGCCTCCCGCCCCCGCGCCTGGCCGGGGCGCGGGGCACACGGGAGGGAGGGAGGGAGCCGAGCCGGGCTGGGCCGAGCCTGGCCGCTCACGCAGGGGCGAGGGCAGAGCAGGGATGTACGCGGGGCGTCACCCCCGACCCAGCGCCCGCGGGGAACGGCGGGGGAATGTTCCCTGGGGGGTCTCCTCGGAACCAGACCAGCCCCAGCGGGCGGGGGGGACACACAAGGGATGTGCACGTGGGGTGCCACCGCAGACCCGAGCCCGGGCCCGCCCCCCTGCGCTGCCGCAGGAAGCGCAACAAGCGCTGCCAAGCGCCCTGCGCCTCAACTCGGCCCGTCCGCCCGCCGACTACACTTCCCGGCATCCCTGCGGGGTGTTCGCCCCGCCCTCCCCCTCCGCCGCACGGCGTCACGGTCCCTGTAGTCTCCGGGCGGGCCCCCTCCCGTCCCCACCTCCGGGCCGTGGCGGCGGGCGGCACTACCGCTCCCGGTAGCCCCCGCGGCGCCGCGCGTGCGCCGCCGGCGTGGAAGTGCGCGAGGCCGCGGCGCTGCGGGCACTGAGGCGGCCGAGGGGCGGTGAGAGCGGCGGCGCTTCCGCGTCGGGCGGGGGGCGCTCNNNCCCCTCAGCAGCAGCCGCAGCCGCCGCCTCCGGCCGCCTCCAAGAAGCGGGACCGGCGCATCTTCTCGGGCACCTGCCCCGACCCCAAATGCCAGGCGCGGCTGTTCTTCCCTGCGCACGGGCCGCAGGGCAGCGGCAGCATCGAGTGCACGGACTGCGGGCGGCGCCACGAGCAGCGGCAGCTGCTGGCCGTGGAGGAGGTGACGGACCCCGACCTGGTGCTGCACAACCTGCTGCGGAACGCGCTGCTGGGCGTCAGCGGCGCCGGCCCGCCCCGCAGGAACACCGAGCTCGTCAAAGTCATGGGCCTTTCCAACTACCACTGCAAGCTCCTGGCCCCCATCCTGGCCCGCTACGGGATGGACAAGCAGACTGGCAAAGCCAAGCTCCTCACGGAGATGAACCAGGGAGACATCTTTGACTGCTCCCTCCTGGGCGACCGCGCCTTCCTCATCGAGCCGGAGCACGTTGAAACCATCGGTTATGGGAAGGACCGCTCCGGCAGCCTCATCTACCTGCACGACACCCTGGAAGACATCAAGAAGGCCAACAACAGTCAGGAGTGCCTCATCCCTGTGCACGTGGATGGAGACGGCCACTGCCTTGTCCACGCCGTCTCGCGGGCGCTGGTTGGCAGGGAGCTGTTCTGGCATGCTCTGCGAGAGAACCTAAAGAAGCATTTTGAGGAGAATCTGAGTCACTACAAGGCGCTTTTCCACGACTTTATTGATGCGGCAGAGTGGGAGGACATTATCAATGAATGTGACCCTTTGTTTGTTCCTCCGGAAGGTGTGCCTATGGGCCTTAGGAATATTCACATCTTTGGTCTGGCCAACGTGCTGCACCGGCCTATCATCCTGTTGGACTCCTTGAGTGGGATGCGAAGTTCTGGAGATTATTCAGCGACGTTCCTCCCTGGTCTGATCCCCCTGGAAAAATGCATGGGAAAAGATGGCATGTTGAACAAGCCTATCTGCATTGCCTGGAGTAGCTCAGGACGTAACCATTATATTCCTCTAGTTGGAATAAAAGGTGCTGCTTTACCTAAGCTGCCTAGGAAGCTACTTCCTAAAGCCTGGGGAGTTCCTCAAGACCTCATCAAAAAGTACATCATGTTAGAGGAGGACGGTAGCTGTATTATTGGAGGGGACAGAAGTTTGCAGGATAAGTACTTGATGAGGCTCGTTGCCGCCATGGAGGAGGTTTTCATGAGTAAGCATGGCATCCACCCCAGCCTTGTTGCTGATGTGCATCAGTATTTCTACAGAAGGACCGGTGTCATAGGCGTCCAGCCCGAAGAGGTCACTGCAGCTGCCAAAAAAGCAGTGATGGACAACCGCCTTCACAGGTGCCTCATCTGCGGGGCCCTCTCGGAGCACCACGTTCCCCCGGAGTGGCTGGCTCCCGGGGGCAAGCTGTATAACCTGGCAAAAAGTACCCACGGCCAGCTACGGCCTGACAAAAATTACAGCTTTCCCCTGAACAGTTTGGTGTGTTCTTACAACCCTGGGAAGGATGTGCTGGTCCCAGACTATGGCCTGAGCAGTTTGACTGTGTGTAACTGGTGTCACGGTAACTTAATGCGCCGTGTCAGAGAAGATGGGTCTGTTTTATATATTGATGGAGACAGAACTAATACCAGGTCTACAGGTGGCAAATGTGGCTGTGGATTCAAGCACTACTGGGAAGGTAAAGAATATGACAATCTGCCTGAAGCTTTTCCTATCACTCTGGAGTGGGGTGGAAGAGTAGTGAGAGAGACTGTCTACTGGTTCCAGTACGAAAGTGACACCTCTCTGAACAGCAACGTGTATGATGTCGCCATGAAACTTGTTACCAAGCACTTCCCTGGTGAATTTGGTAGTGAGATCCTTGTTCAGAAAGTTGTCAACACAATATTGCATCAAACTGCCAAAAAGAACCCTGATGACTATACCCCTGTAAATATCGATGGTGCTCACGCCCAAAGAGCTGATGATGTACAGCAAGGACAAGAGCTAGAGCCGCAACTTCCAACCAAAATTATTTTGACTGGACAGAAGACAAAAACTTTGCACAAGGAGGAGTTGAACATGAGCAAAGCTGAAAGAACTATTCAGCAGAACATTGCGGACCAGGCTTCCGTAATGCAGAAACGGAAAAGTGAAAAACTGAAGCAAGAGCATAAAGGGCAAGCCAGGACTGCTTCTCCTGGGGCCGTTCGTGAGGGGCCCTCGTCTGCACCTGCTACACCGACGAAAACCCCGTATTCTCCAACGTCCACGAAGGAAAAGAAAATCCGAATAACCACTAACGACGGGAGGCAGTCGATGCTCACCCTGAAGTGCACGACCACCTTCCTGGAGCTACAGGAGGGCATAGCGAGAGAGTTCAATATTCCTCCCTATTTGCAGTGCATTCGCTATGGCTTTCCTCCGAAAGAGCTGCTGCCTCCCAAAGAGGGCATGGAAAACGAGCCTGTTCCTTTGCAGCACGGGGACAGGATTGCCATAGAGATCCTGAAGGGGAAGGAGGAAGGCAGACAGCCTGCCTCGGCACACGCGGCCCATGCCGTGAAGCACGAAGATGTTGCTGTGACCAGTAAAATCTCATCGAAGGATCTGCAAGAGCAGGTGGATAAGGAGATGTATTCGCTCTGTCTTCTGGCAACACTCATGGGTAAGGCTGCCTTCAGGCTTTGAAATTGTGTTTTTAAGCGAAGGTAACATTTTACAAACTGTGGTTGCATACATTTTTTTTCCTTTTCTGTAGTGATGGAATAGGTTAGTTCCTTTATTACACGAACATTTAACGTGGTGTCAGTGACTCGTAAAAATGTGTGTAGAGGTATATGAGATCACTGTTCTTTCTTTGCTATAAAATGCTCCTTTTACAATTGCTGTTTAGAAGTGGTTGCATTGCCTCTGCTGTCCTGTCTCCCTGCTTGTTTTTCCTGTCTCCCCTTAGGCACACATCTGAAATGTATGTGTGAGAGTTACACGCTCTCTTTTTTCCTACACCTTCCTCAGGTTTCAGGAAATAAGTTCTTAGCAGAATTGAGAAGGGGGTGCTGAGTGTCTGCTCATTGGTAGTTGGAGGACCAAATTTTCGCCTTAGTAGAATGAAATCCTGACATTTCACAGGGAGTTGTATTGGTTCAAGCAAATCGACATGACATTATCCTCATAGATAATATGCTAGTTTCAAGTGAAGATTTGGTCTTTTTAAAGAGCTGGGAGAAGTACTATTTCAGAATGTAAGCAGAGGAGGAACTGAAAGAATCTAAACATGGATCTGAATCCCAAAGGTCAGTGTAAGGTTCAAAAGCTATCACGTAAATCTAACTTAGTAATTCGAGACAAAGGGACTTTTCTCAGGTGCCTGTGGTTTTATTCTCCTTTTTCAAACTCAGGAGACTTGGACCCTCATTCCTGTACTTTCTTCATCAGGTTGCACAGTTCTTGCTGCTTCCTGACAGGAAGTTGAACAGCAGTTACCAAGCATTTGGCTCTATGAACCGTGTTTGCAGGTTGGGTTCTCTTTGTGGGAGCCTTCTGCTTTGCTGGAGGGGTTTGGTGTGGCTGAAGCACGTGAGGTTTCAGAAACGAAACAATTACGTAATCACGGGGTGGGGGTGTGTCAGAAGTTCATCAAGCAGAACTTTTTGATTCTTTTCCAAGCCTGATGGTGTATTCCTGTGTCTCTGGGAAGATAATGTGCTGAATCACTACTCACCTCGTCACACTGACATTTGCACCTCAGTTCCAAAGGGCAGGAAAAAGGTTAGGATTAAAAGTTGTCTTAATTTTGAGATGAAGCCTGAAAGAGTTCTTTCTTGTCTGCAGGAAATACTGCTGAGAGTGTAGTTGTTTGCTTAAAAAAACTTGAACATGCTTTAAAAGTGTCTTGGTTGCTTCAGCATTAAGGAATGCCATTATTTTACGGGTACTTACCCATAAACTGTGAGGTGATCTTGTATGCAAGAATCAGTTTTTGTCTTTGTCCCTCACTGCTGTTTGAGTTTGCTTTCACAAACCACAGGTTGGAATAGAATTTACCTCTCCCTTCTCTGGCTGCATCCATTTTGCATTACTAATAGGAGTGAAAGGGGTAGCAAGGGATAAACCTACCGGCTGGAAAGCCCTATGCAGCTGCTGAATCAGGTGCTTTTATTACATCATCACTTTCCTTGCTGAGCCTTCAGTCTCCTTTAAAAACGTCTGTGGAAAAAATCGAGTTATTTGACTGTTTACAATTGTGATTTTTTTAGTGTGTCAAAAAACTGAGAAACTTCCTAAGTCCTTGCACTTTCTCAAGAGGATGTTGGGGAGGCAGTTCCTCGAGGTGGATTCAGCCTTTTTAGGGCAAGAAGCCTTAGTGTTTCTCAGTGATATTTCTTTACTGCTAAAAACTGTGCTTCAGATTTCTGAGGGTCAGCTTTGTAACTCTGTTGTGCTAAAAACATTCATGTAATACAGTCATATTAGAATGTGTGGAGGGGAGATGCTGTTGAAATGGCTACTGGGCCAGACACAATTTTATTTTCCTTTTCCCAATGCCCATAGTGAAATTGTGTCTTCTAACATCCATAACCATTCTGGATTCTTACTTAAAATCTTTCCTTTCATACACAGTCTCCTGTAGGCTGGGATACTTATTTCATATTTCACTTAAAAATGTGCCTTTTCTATTCTCAGCTGGTGAACTTATTAGAATTTTAGGTCATGTTCTTTAATTTTTCTGCATATAATTTAAAAATAAGCCCTCGGAAATTCGATACTGTGATTTCTCGACCACTTAACATATTATGCATGATTTTTTGTAAAACTTTCCCTTTTTTGTTTAGCTCAAGATACAGAATTCTATAGGGAAAAGACTAAAGGAACTGTAATTTTGCATTAACATACTAAAACTGTTATATTTTAAAACAGACTTAATTACATCCATGCAGGGCCACTCTGGATTCGTGTGAGCCAAGAAGGATAAATTTGTTTTGATCAGTCTGTTTTTCATTGGTGACTTCATCAGTGCACCAATATCAAAATAGCCAGGTTTAAATTGAGTTAATTGATGTCAGGATTTTCTTGGAACTAATCAGCTTGTTTTGAAAACCTCTGTTTATCAGCTGAGTTTTTGATTTGTTTTGCACTTCTCTGTGTTCTGTCTGCTGGATGAAGTGCCAGACTCAGGCTTCCAGCAGGTGCAGTCTGACCTGCACCAGTGAAAGAGGCATGTTTGTGGGTAGGATAATTTGGGGGTTTTTTTTGTCATTCCTTAATGTTCTGGAGTTGGGGTCTGGCCTGAGGGAGTGTGTACTGGATTAGGAACAGTGCAGAGAACATAATCTCTTTGATAAACGTAGTGTCTTGAGGGAGTTTTTAATCTAACTCAATGATCATCCAAGTTAACTTGTGACCTGTAAACATCTCGCTGTCATGGCAAATAAAACCAAACCAAATGGTAAAACCCAACTAACAGCAAAAGTGTGCAAACCTCAACTGCAGTTTAGTTGAGTCACACATGCAAGTTCCACTGATCTGGGCAAGTCCAGTTGTAATTGTGGAGTTTTTTTTGGTTTTCCAGTGGGAGAACTCTGTCAAAACAGTGTTGTTAGTTTGTATTTCTTTCAGTGGCTGCTGCTTCTGTTTTGTGAGCCCTGCTCTCCATGCTTTCCTGCATGTAGTCCTTGTTGATGTTGCATAAAAGGCTGTCTAAACAGTGGTGGTTCCCTTGTGCAAAGCTTGAAAAGTCATGCCCACAGCAAATAGGGAATCTTTCCCTGGCAAATGTTACTAATATCTAAAACTCAGCTCTTTCTAGAAGCCTGGTGGTTGTCTTGTGGAAGGAGCCCTTCAAATAATAATGGGTTGCTTGATGCAGCAGTAAAGGAGTCCTTAGTATGGAGTCAGCTGCTGTGTGGCTGCTGGCCGTGGCCTCTTCAGGCTTCAGTGCACTGACAGCTGTACTCTGTTACCTACCGGTGTAGTGGTTATTTTGATTCCTGTGGGCAGTGCTTGAACCCTTAGAAAGACTTGGAAGAGCCACAGCAGTGATGATCTGGAACCACTGTGTATAGGGATGTGCAGATCAAGTTGTAGGTGAGAATCAAGATGTGGGTAGCAGTGATGCAGGACCTCTTTCTTCAGCAGATCATGGAAATAAGCAGAGCAGTTGTTTTATTACCCAGATGTTCACGCTGGGAAGTGAAGGCTGAATTTGTGAGCTTGACGCGCAAATGAACACAGTGAGCCTGACTGTGTGGACTGAAGGAATGCACTCAAAACTAATCAGATTATGTAGGCCTCCTGTCCTTAAAATGTCCAAAGACAGAGCATGATGAATGTGCACTGTACCTTTGTAGAGGGAATGTGGACCTGCATGATGCCTCAGGAGCAGAGGTGAGTGACAGAATCGGGGGGGGGAGCACAGGGTCCGAGGCCTGTCAGGGAAAGGAGGCAAAGGGTGGAGAACGGCCTGAAGGGTTTCAAAGTGTAACAGCACACAATGCCACTGTCATGAGGGTGAAGCATTTTCTCCCCTGAGGCAGGTGGGACAGAACAGCCTCAGTTATCTCGTGGGATATGCAGTAAAGAAATACAAGGAGCAATTTAGATGTGCCATGTATTCAGAATGTGGAAGCAATTAAAAGGGCTTTTTGCTTCTATTTTGCCTTTAACAGCAAATAAACATTGCTGGCTAATATTTTGCAGCTTCACACATTCCACCTATCTCTATTCTACGTAGCTAGTACATCCAGTTAACTTTAGTTGAAAAGTTACACTCTCCAATCTTAGTAGAAATTTGAGAGATGTGGTTATTGAGGTTTCATTGCCTAAAGAAGGGGACAAGTTCTTTGTAAAGTATGTTCCCTAAATGTTTGATGTGAAGTGGGAAAATCAGGTTTTTTTTTCTGAAAATGTGTATGCACAGTAGTTACTTCTGCATCAGGAGAATGGAATTTATCAGTGCTTTCTGTTTGCACAACTTTGACAGCTGCATCACGTCACTTCCCTGCAGCAGGTAAGTGGTTAGCAAAATAAGGAAATGGGTATAGACAGAAATGCAGATCTGAGCTGATTGAGCAGGTACTGTTAGGTCACTGATATTCTCATTGTAACCTCATTTTTCTGTTCCTTGTATTGCTTTCCTTACATAGTCTGAGTTATTGGGTGTTTGGTTGGGTTTTTTTTTTTCCTCTCAGCATCTTTTAAAGTTGTCACATTTCAGTGCCATTTTTGGTACCTTTGAAAAGTGCCAGTTACACAGGACTGCTGGGGCCTCATCGTCGATGTTTTGTTTTTAACTCTCAAGAAAAGCAAGGTACAGACACAGCTTCTACACAGCTGCCCGTGTGGACATTTGTGTCAGCTGCAGTATGAAATCTGCTCTGTGGCAGCTGTGAAAGTGATCTCTGATTTTTGAGAAGGTGTAGAGATATAGAATTTGGGTTTTAATGAGCAGGGCTGCATGCTTGAATTTTGTGTGTGAGTAATTTCCTAGTTTCATGTTGAAAGCATGGGTAGGAAGGGAATGGAGAGTAGCGTTTAGGGCCTGGCAAAGAACCAGGAGCTGCAGCTTGGATCAAATCAGATTTGGGGACCTTTGTACTAGAACATGCAGGATATCTGACTGCAGACAATGTCATGTGTTTCTAAAAGTTTCTTCTTGTCTTGGGCTCCTGTTCTGTTTATTTGAATAAA
Organism: Serilophus lunatus; assembly: GCA_013399895.1. Lineage (NCBI taxonomy): Eukaryota > Metazoa > Chordata > Aves > Passeriformes > Eurylaimidae > Serilophus > Serilophus lunatus. The sequence goes on from VXBA01003169.1 coordinate 444,372, forward strand.
AATTCAAATTCTTAATTGCATAGAAGAGAGTGAGGACTCAGCTTTTGATTCACGAGTTTCATTTTCATCTGTTGTCTATAATATTAAAATATAACTTTAATTCTAATGATCTTGTTTGATTTTTACAGGAGAAGATGTTTGGTCTTATGCAAAGGGGCTTCCTCAGCTGTTTCAGCAAGGTGGAGTATTCTACAGCATAATGAAGAAAACAACAGGTATTTTTTGGTTTTGTTTTCATCCCTTCCTTCCTTTGTTTTCAAATCCTGAAAACTGTAAATTGGTATTGAATCACTTGTAAGCATAAGTATATTTTTATTTCATTATTCTGGTACATTTTTGTTCTTATTGTGGAACTCCTTGTGCTCCCTCAGAGAGTCTAAGACTAGGCAGTCTGCCTGAGCCTATTTCATTGAACTTAAACATCTCATTTTCTGAAGTTTTTGCTTCCTGAATTGTACAGACAATTTTTTTTTTTTTTTAGTGACAGAATGACCAAAATAAGTCAACTGGGTTTTTAAAGTTTTTTTCCCCTGTAAAGATCAAACAAAGACAAAATGATAGGACCTATTCCTCTTAAACTCCTTTAAGTGTTCTAATGTATATCTTTCTAGTGTGTCCCTTGGTGGATGTTTTATACAGGGTACTGGGTGTTTTAAATTTAAATTGTTGATTAAATTTGTCTTTTTATTCCTAAGTTTCTCATTCAAAAGCAAAGCTATCTATCCCCTCCTTACATGGATGAATGTTGCATCTTGGGCTCTGTGGAATAAGCAAACAAGTAGTTAGAGTGTATTTGGTTTTTAGGTGTCTTTACAAATACCACCTGCAAAGAATAACATCTATTTCTTCTTTCAAGTTTATTTTTTGTTGAAATCTTTACATTCATAGTTTAGCTCCTGTGGTTTCATTATTATAATGATTCCTTCTTTCTTACTGTCTGATTTGTTCTTTGGCAGTTTGTTCAACCTTAACTTTATCTCACCTATTTCTGGAAACAAATATTTTACTGTGTAATTTCTGTTCCTTTTGCAGTAATTAAAATGTGTGGTAAATTCAGTGCCCACTACCTCTCACTGAATTATTAGCCTGGATAATGCAATTACTGTGCAAATGTCTTGTGGCAGATCTGTTTCCTTTTAGTCTTTGTTCTTTTACTGTGCTTATAAAGATTGGTGTAGCGTTTGTGGCAAGTCAATTAGTTTATAGAGTGCCTACTGGAAAGGGCATTTTTGACCAATTAACAACTAGCCAGGGTTGAGAACTTGAAATTAATCCAAGGGATTTGAACACAGGTGGTCATTAATTTACAGAAAATATCTGGCTTTAAAAGTATTTTTTTCCATCTGACAGTGTAAGAAATAAGGGAGATAATTGTCTATATTTGGCCATTATTGCATTTCTACATATACAGGTGTTTGTGTTCTGTGTTTTGGCTGTTTTGTTATTGGCCTCTGTGAATATGTAAAGACGCTCACAAAATAAAATCTGATTTATAGCTTCTCTGCAGTGGTACAAGTGTGAGCCAGCAGGAGGATGTGGAGGATCAATGAGATTGGTCAGAAGGTTCATCAGGATGAAAACAGGACAAATTATTGAATGGCCTTTTTCATTGATGCCCAGAATACTTGTTTTGAGTGCATTGTATTTGACAATACAGACATAGAGTTTGCTTGTTGTGTTTCTTCTCTTCTGAATAATTTCTGATGGTTTTCTTCAAGAATTTTAATAATATGAGGGAAAACCTCAATAGTGTACCTGTTCCTGGTACCTTTTAAGCAGTGTTGTTTTCATTGTAGCTCTCCTTGCATAGCTGATGGAACTAAAGAGAGTGGTTGCAGCCAAGTTCTCATCTGCAGATAGCTTTTAACTCGCAGGAAGCCTTTGTCACTGAAGTGATAGCTTACTGCTTCTGCCACAGGCTGTGTGGGGCAGAGTTGAAGGAGTTATTTTGTGCTTTGTGATGATAACCTATTAAAAGTGAATGTTGTCTGTGACACATAGGAGCTTCAGAACTTAACATTATGTAGTGAACTTGCTGTTTTAACAAGTTGGTCAAATAGTAAGTGGGACAATAAAACAAACAGCAGATCAAAAATATTATGCCTTGTGTTTGTTTTGTGAAGATTTATAGTTATAATCTCCAGGACTGCTAAACATAGTAAGCTTGAAACACTTCTCTTTATCTAGCAACTCCTAGTCTCTGAGAAGACAAAATAGCAAATTTGAATTTCCTCAGTCTTAGCAGCTGTTACACACTCTGAAATCCTACTACAGTTCTGAGCAGTATGGAAGTGGTCTTAAATAGTACTTCTCCTGACAGTATTCTGAAAGGTGCTCCTTGGCAGTTTTCTGCTTTTGATTTTGGTTCGGTTGTTTTTGCCTGGTTTTGGGGGGGGAATGTGGGGTGGTGGTTGTGGTGGTGACAGGGTTTGCCTTGGTTTATATAACTGCAAGCATATACTGTTTCTTTAACTTATGTTGTAGGAGAACTTCAAGTTGCAGTGGGGTGGGTGTTTTATCTGGTATACCCTCAGCTTTGTCTCTTCATTAGAGTCATCACAGAAGGCAGCAGCAGCACCTCAGCAGTATAACTGTGCTTGCTGCTGTATGGCATAAAAGCCTCAATTTTTCTCCCACAGCAGTAACTTTGTGTGTTTGTTTTGACATACTTGATGCAGTAAATTTAAATACAATAATGAACTGTGTGTTCAGAGCATGCCTTAAAATATATTGGCACTTTGAGTAACTTTCTCTATCTTTATAGGTTTGGCTGATGGCAAGCACTGCACTTTCCCACATCTGCCTGGTAAAAACTTTGTGTACAATGCAGCAGAAGACAGATTAGAGCTATGTGTGGATGCTGCTGGGCACTTCCCAATCGGCCCTGACGTGGAAGAGCTGGTTAAAGAGGCCTTAAGTCAAGTGAGAGCTGAAGCTACTTCCAGAAGCCGGGAATCAAGTCCTTCACATGGGATGCTGAAGCTGGGTAGTGGTGGAGTAGTGAAAAAGAAATCTGAACAGCTACACAACATAACTGCATTTCAAGGAAAGGGCCATTCCCTAGGAACTGCATCTAGTAGTCAACAGCACGATCAAAGAGCCAGGGAAACACCACTGTTGAGAAAGCATAGCACAGAAACGGACTTCAGTCCTTCTGCTAGAATTGAGCCTTCCGTATTCCCAGCTGCTTCTGGGAACAGTGAGCTTATCCGAATTGCTCCGGGAGTGGTGACAATGAGGGACAGCAGGCAGCTTGACCCCACTTTGATTGAGGCACAGAGAAAAAAGTTGCAGGAAATGGTCTCTTCTATTCAGGCTTCAATGGATAGACATCTGCGGGATCAGAATACAGAGCAGGCAGCATCAGTTGATGTATCTCAAAGGAAAGGAGAGGCAGTGAGTTCAACTGCTAAAACTGGGAGCTTTCAGGCTGGCTTACCCGAACCGTTCTCTGCACCAGGTGGTACTGAACACTTGAATACTGAATCAACTGATGGTAACATGGTGAATTCTGTGGCAGCAACATTCCCTGCAAGGTCTAAAGCACAAAAGGGAAATTCTGTTGAGGAGCTTGAGGAGATGGATAGTCAAGATGCAGGAATCACTAATGCAACTGAGCCAATGGATCACTCTTGATAGGTTAAAATCTAATAAGGGTAGAAGAAATTACTGTTCAAATGTAATGTTTATTGGCTGGGCCACACAAAGTGATTAGTTATTAAATCTTGTATGTATGTCAAAGATTATATCATCTTATTCAGTGCATGATAAGCGTGTGATTGGCAATAGCTTTCAATATTTCCATACTGCTGCCCAGGCTGGCTCTGTTACCTGTAAATTAGTTATTAGGAAATGCACTGAGATGAATATCTGCTGTACATGTGGGTTCTTGAAAATTCTTTGTCACTTTTAGTTCCTTAAAAGTCTTAAAATTTAAGCCCATGCAAGGTTCTTACCACGTTAGTTTAAGGTTTCTGAAAAGGCTACTACAGGCAAAACTAGAAATGTGACAAAGTTAATTCTGTCCCAGGTACTTAATTCCAGTCAAAAATACACTATAAACATAAATTACACGTAGATCTCAAAAAGCAACTGAAACTAAACTTCTGCTAAATGTGATAATGCAGCATATACAGTACTTCTAATTACATTGTGCTGGCACTTCCTCTGATTTTAGTAACTTTTTCATTCATACAGCTGTATACGCCTCTCAGAAATCTTGGAATGAGTGTAACTTTAATAAACTCTAATTTGTCCATATTGTGAGTTTAAGAAAATTAGTAGAAAGGCTACGTCGCATATGATGAGGATAAAGTGAATGTGGTGTGGTTATGCATGGCTGTCTGAGCCAACACAACCATTTTGGTGCTCTGTTAGTAGGTGATAGCACCTCTTATTTCCTCCCAAATACCAAACTGGTCAGGTGTGGTGCAGCTTTTAAGGCAATTACAGGAGAAAAATTGGTAATTGCAAGATACAACAAACATTCAGTGGCAAATCTGTTTCTTTTAAAAGACTTTGATTGCTAGCATTGGTCAGAAATGTCAAAAAATAAATAACAGAAGAATTCCTCTTATGAGCAAATTAGCAGTTTATTGGAAGGAAATGCGTCTGTATTATGCTAAAGTAAAGTTGGGGGATAACTTGAGCTTTTCAGAAGCTCTCTGCTTACTCTGTGGGAACAAGGAATATATGCTGTCTCAGTGCCTGTGAAGACTACCCACCTCTCTCAGCCTCACTTCAGTTTGTGATGCAGATTCCTCTGCATCAGTGATAATGCAACTGGCATCCACTTAGGCAGTGTGTTCACCAGACCAGTAGTGCTAGTTTTTAAGAAGCGGCTGTTGTGCTTCTCTCTAAGGATGGAATGTGTTTCTAATACTGCACTTTGCTTCCCATCTTCTTAGTCATATTGAAATGCACTATTGTTGCTTCCTCTCATGGTAAAATGACATTGAATGGCTGGAAGACGTTAAATACAGCTTCAAATCAATTAAGAGCATTTAAATACTGAAGTCCGTGTTTGTGCACATGTGGGTTTTTACCAGTTCACAAATGTGGTTTGTGTTGTATATGTTTGTATTCAGAAAAGTCTCCTCACGTTTTACATTTCTAATCACTTAAACAGTTCTAAGCATTAGTATGATAACATGTCCCACAAGGAAGGATTTATTTTTGTATGTACAACTGAAATGAAGCAAGTTGCTTGAAGAATAGCCCCTGTCTTTTGTCAAAGTAAATTAAAATGCCTCTGTTGGTTAACTTTTATGTAGATGGAACAAATATTTTATTATTTAGTACACTATTTAGAAGTAAATAATAAAAAACACCTTTTAACAAATAAATGAAAAATGTTAAGATCTGAAGTTGCTACCCAGTAAGTTAGATAATTTGGAGGCTTGGAATGTATGAAGTAATTGGCTCACCAGAACTGACCTTGCTGATGCACTGATTAACTGGTAGGGCTTATTCAGTGAGAAACAGGATGCACATGCAGCAGCTGGAAGCCTGCCATGACTTCTGAAAACATTTAGTCTCCCATGAATCAGTCTAGCTGGCTGAAGGCTGTGTCTGTATAGAAAATGTTGAGTAGAGGCTTGTGCTTTGTCACAGTGTGAGGTTTAGAAAAGTATAGCAGTGCATGTTCCGGGAAGGAATTTAAATCCACAGAGGTTGAGGGGGAGGAATCTCCTGGATCTCTTGCATTTATTTTAGACCAGGTAACCATCAGTTTGACAGTTTTGACCTTTTCTTTAGAAAACCAAGTCTTCCTTGGCTGAAAAAAATGATGGCCAGTGCATATGAAAGAATTCTAAACTTAAAATAAATTGAAATATTTATTGCACATCAACCTTAGTTTAAGGAAAAATGCCTACTTCTTTCATGCCTTTCTGGTAAGACTACAGAAGTTTTTGTGCCTTTTTCTGTGTAAAGAGGAAGACTTGGTTTAGTTTTGACACACATCCTATTTCAGCAGTAATTTGACATTTTTCTTCTTAACTAAATAGAAACAGGTAATAGCTCTGATTCACCCTTAGTGTCATCTTGGGCCCACTCAAGTCATGTAGATCAGAACCCTCCAGTTCCTAAAAGAAGAGGGTCTCAAAGGAATGGTAAAATGGTGTCAATCACAAGATCCACTGGTGTGAATTCCTCTGGCATAAAGCAGGATTGTGCACATTTTTTGCAGTGTTCTTTTTTAACATAGCTTTCTCATGCATTTAATATCAGTGATTTTGAGAAGGATGGCTTTTGACACTCTGAAGTGAAGCTAAACTTCATCTACATGCTGGTGAGATGTGTGACTGTACAGGAGAAGTGAAATAAAGAACACCAAAGAGCAAGTTGGAACAGATGTTTCATTTGGTTGTCAGCAGTGAGTGCAAATGTAAGTTGAGACAAATCTGTGTGCCTGTCTCAGGAGCACCCTTGTGCTTGTTAGAGTTCCCTGTTAGTGGCAGAGTGCAAGGGCAGGGAAGACATTGGCTCATTGTGGATGTGAAAAGGTGTCAGTAGGATTTCTCAAAAAATAAAAGCAACCAATCCAAATTTCTGCTACTGAGCTGCCTGTGAAAAGAGGCTGTAGTTTTTCTGCACTGTATCTCGTGTCAGAGGACACATTATTAGAAAATCCTAAACTTTACTATTGCTTAATATTTATAACTTGAAGGAAAGATGATTGTGGAAAATGTAGGCCTCATAAAAAAAAAAAAAAGGGACATGAACGAGGAGATTCCTGATGAGCATACGGGAAACCTCAGGAGAACAGATCAGTTTTCCAGGAGAATGCAAGACTTGTACAACTTCATATTACTTTCTGATAGTGCAATTCTGTTTTGTTTTTTTCCAAATGAAATAAAATAAATATATTTGGGATGTATTCCCTGTTGTAGTCAACAAACAGCAGTGGGTGTTGTTGGCTTGGTGAATCCCATATAATGTCCTAGTCTTCTGCTGGCCACAAAACGTGAGTTAGACATTGCCTCTGGCAGAACACGAACACTCCAGCAGCGTCACAGAGGCACAGGGCTGTGTGCTGACAGCCCTGTGCAGTGGGCAGACTTTCAAGACCAAAATACTTACAATCTTTGGTAAAGTGGAAACTGTGACTGTTGTCCCTGTCCCAAGGTTGGTGGAGTTGCTTGCTACTTTTTCATTGTGCTGAAAATGCCAGGTAATAAAATTCATAGTGTGCTTATAATTGGGAGAGCTTCTTTTGATCTGAATTGTATGGAAAATGATTTAAGAAGATGCCACTGTTAGCTATACTTCATTTGGCTCCCATTTTCAAATATCAGGATCTACATGCTTTTGTAAAATAATAATATGAATATGAAGTTGATCCTTTTGTTAACCACAAGAGTGAGTGGTTTCTTTGTTTTGCTTGTGGATATCAGTTTAGCTTCATGGAGAAGTTGCTTAACATCTTTAGAATGTAGGATTCCCTCTGAGCCCTTATGCCTGTGGTTGAGCAATAAAAGTTTGAAACAAGAGTGATATTTTCAGAATTAGTTTACGTTTAATGAGGATTATTGCCAAGAAATGAAAGAGTGCACTTTTAGGAGGGAATGCTATTTAAAATGTATAAATAGGAATTAAAATAGTGTATATATTTAGAACAAATTCTTTTTAAAAAGTAAGTGCTTTACATGTTGACTTAAAAATAAATTAGCATAGAAGCTATACCATCCTCACAGTACTGGGTGTTATCCAGCAGGGTTTGGTTTGTTTTATTTGTGATTGCTGTACTAATTATATTTGATTTTTTTTATCTGTAATGTAACAATAGTGTATTATAACAGTATATAGTGTACTATACTACACTTCACTGTACAGTATTTGGAATTTTCTTTGATTGCTATATTAAAACTATAAGTTAAAACATCTGTTTTGGTTTTGTAAGGTGCAACTTTTATCTAGCCTTTCACACATTTGCTTGTTTAATTAACACCAATTTGTCTCCAAAAGGAGTGAGCTGAAAATTTATTAACTGCTGCATTCTGCATATAAATTGCCTTATACTTGCACACATGAATACTCATACAGAAGTTGAAAAACTAGTACAACTCTTAAAAAAGTAAAATCTAGTGTCTTCCATTTTCTTTTAGTAAGGGTTCTTTTTAAAAGGAACTTTTGTGAAAGAAGAGCTCTTTGGGAAAAAGTGTGGGTTTGTTTTTTTTTTTTTTACCTTGTACCTGTTCTGAGTATTGCATTAAAAACAGAGGATCTTTGAATCTGAGAGATTTCTAAATAATATGTTTCATATATTTGAGATCAAAATCCAAGATCTGAGTCTTTTTTCCAGAGTTATCACCAAGAAGATGTAGAAAAATGCTGACCAAGTCATACATGGCATTTAAGACACCTTGCAATTTGTGATTTGAAATGTTGGTCAAAATGTATTCAAAGCAAAATTTTAATGTGTGCATGTATATTCAAGTATGAATAGTATAATTTGGAAGAACTAGGCTTTTGAAAAATTGGCAATACTCAAAGATGAACATACTGACAACTACTTAAATTATTTCTGTGCTTTTCCCACCAGCTACGTGTGGTACTTTGTTTCAAAAATTGGCTTTAATCAAAACGTTTGAGCCTAAAAGGAAGCCATAAAACCCATCTGCAAAACTCTGTGTTACTGCTTCCTGTATTTACTGAAAGGCTTTAATTTCAAGGGTGCTAGCATTAAAGCATTCTTTAAAATGATGGATGTAAATACACAGAGTTAATTTTGATTGCATGTCATATCATGAGGAATTGAAAATTATCCTTTGGAAGATTTGTATTTCAAAAGCTTAAATGCTTAATGCTAAACTAGAAATTTGCTCATCTTTATTAATGCAGTGTTTATAATCTGAGCCAAAACCAGTACCGAACATAAGAAGCAACAAAGTTAAGTGTGCTTTCAAAGTATTTTCATTTTATTTCTATTAATTGTACAACCTTACTATCTCAAAAATTTTGTTTTTAGATTTGAGTTGTTGGGTTTGGGTTGTTGGTTGGTTGGTTTGGTTTTTTTTTTTTTTTTTTTTTTTCACTTGTGTACATCCATAGCAAATCTGTTGCAATATCCCTGCAAACCCTCAGCTTCTTTTCAGAACAAGACTCTTCCAAATACAATCTTCTCCCTAGGACCAGGGTGAGAGTGAACCTTGGCTATTCATCAGGATGTGTAGTGAGTTGTGGAAGGTGCTTTTGGTATTACAAAGATGTGAAGACTTTGATATATTTTGGCTTCTACTGAATTGCGGTGTTTAGAGTATTTATTGCTCAAAAATGGATAAATAAAAGTAGGTGCTTGGATCCATAGTAGGCTTGATGACCAGACTGACATTACAGAAACTCAGTTGCCACAACTAGTTTGAAATGGATTATTTGGATTTGAATTACTCGAATTGATGTACACTGGGTGATTCTGAATATTTATTAATACCATCAAAGGCATTAAGCTTCAGTGTAAGCATGACCTTTGTTGCAGTAACTTGCAGGCACTTTAAAGAGGCTTCAGAAAGGATACTTTTCTCTGTTCTGTTAATGAGAAATGTTGATGCATAGACTTGTATTTGGATTTTATCCATCTCTATTTTTAAAAGATTACCTAATTTTGTTCTCTACTGGAATTAATACTTCCAGTAGCTTGTCTTGCTGGTAGGAAATCTAATTTCACTTCTAAAGTGATCCTGTAAATCTGGTCTGGGTCTGTGCTGTTTAGAAACTTGTATTCTGTAACTGAAAAATTACAAGAAAAATGGCAGATGGAAGGAAGTCACCAGAAATTAGAAAAAGGTTTAGAAGGGGCTGTGATTCTTATTAGCCAACAATCTCTGAAGCCTGGCTGCATGAAATGGATAGTCATTTCCTACAAACCTTTAAGGCATGGTTCAAGCAACTTCTTTCACAATAACAAAACTTGATTTTACAGGCTATTTTGTCAAGTCAGTATATAAGATTTTCTTTAAAATTAAACTTCCTTCAGATCGTCACATTGTTGTGTAAACATAGAGCAATACACACAGAGATTTATACACGGAATTAACAAGGTTGGAAAAGACTGGAGAGATCATCAAGTCCAACCTTTTACCTAATTTAACAACCTATCCAACACTAATCCATCATCTAAACTACCTAAACCATATGTCCCAATCCCAAGCTCTCCCACATGCATTTGTGCAGCCTCTACAAATCCGCAAGAGGTCTCTTCTGATGCTGAACTAGCTTTCCTATTTGCTTTTTATCTGTCACTTGGAGTTTTATTCTGAATCATTTTTACCATGGATGTTTTTGTAAGCTTATTGTCCTCTGTGCTGCTGCTCTTAAGAGTCAGTAAGAGGCAACAACTGATTTCACAGAAAGTTACACTGATGAAAATTAAAACCTTGTATGTCACAGAAAGAAATTAAGGGAGATGCCTGGAGAGAGCAGAGGAATTGTCAGCATATTCAGGAGAGGGAAGAAGATGCGTCAGGATTTATCAATGTTTCTAAAAATTCACCTAATAGTTCTGTAGAGCAACCATGTTTTGTGTTGTTTCACCTCCCTGGTGTTCCACCTCCGTGCGTAACTTTAGAAGCTGCAGTGTCTCACTCTAAATCTGAGGATTTCCCTGAGATCCACGTTTCCTTCCTTCTAGGAGCAGAAGCTGCCAAATACATACTTTCCAACCTACTGGGTGAGAAGAGGTGAGACCTCACCAGTTGTTGCCCCATGATGGTGTAGGCTTTGTGGCAGCAAGAAAAGAGACAAAACACACCAAAAAGGCAAGGGCCTAACTTAAATGCATGGGGAATTAAATAACTCATACTTCTAACTGTGTGCTCAAATCTGCTCAAGTGTTTCTCTGTATATGCTCAAGTTCTACATCTGAACATTGCACATAAAAGAATGCTACTTTTTTCCCCACTATGTCTTTCTTAAAATAAGGTCCTTCAGGGCTCCTTGGGACAGATGCTGGAAATAGCAATTGGTTTTGCAGAGAGCAGGACAAATGCAGGAAATAAAGGTCAAGAGTACCTGCTTCTTTTTGCTTTCAGAATAAGAAAAGTCAAGGTGTGTTACACTGGAAGAAATTAAATGACAGCATTTATTTGTTTGCTCCCTCTTAACTACTTCTTTACCCTGCCACATTCGCCAACATTTTTTTTCATTTTCTTCCATGCAGTTCAAGTCAGCCAAGATAACCCATTCTCTTCTTAGACTGGAAATTGAACTCTCCAATCTCTATTAAGCCAGCAGCCCAAAAATTCTCGTATATTGTCCACTGTGAAAGTTTTTTGTTTTGTTTTGTTTTTTAATTTAGTGCTTCGTATGTTTCCAACCCTAGCCCTGAGGTTCTACATTGGAAACTCACTAACTCGAATCCTTTCACAAACTTGGTAAATACATTTGCAGTAACTAAGAATGTTTCATGGGCACTTGTTTCTGATGCAGAAATGGAGCCAGGGTGGAAGTGTGCAGTCATTTTTATCTGTAAGCACCCGCTGCTCTCTCTTCTCCCCTCTTGCTGGAATTCTGCAGGACATGGGAGCAACACTGCCTTGGAAAAAGTGGTAAACCACTGTTGTGCGAGCAGCAGAGGAGAGCAACTTTTTGACTGCTGGTTGTGTTGCTGGCAGATTTGCCTCTGTGACTCCTGTTTTTGTAATCAGTGTTAGGAGTCTTTTTGCTGGTTTGGAAAGTCAGGGATCAGGACACTATTCTTTCTACAAAATAGTTTTAATTTTGAGGGTAAAAAGTTGAGCCAGTGCTTTCCATCTATTACCATCTATTATGAACTTGGGCTGCTTGCCTGAATCTAGCTTTGGCTGCTACTGGGACACTGTTATTGCTCCCTGCCCATTTGGTTGGCTCAATCTAGCTCTGACGGCTTTAGTCCCTTTCTTTAGGACTACTGTACTCCTGGGGTTGACAAAATCTAAGGATTAAATTGACTCCTCTTGCATGTGTAGTGGTGACTTACTAGGATGTAATTCCAAAACAGCATGGGAAAATGTGTATTGTCATACCTGATTAACAAGTGATTTTGAACTTTACTCTTTGGTCTCCAAAGTTGTAAGTATGTTTATGAAAAGAGAAAATGATTTAAAAAAAATTTGCATACCTGACTAGAGTTAGTAGAATTACCCATCCATTTCCAGAATAAACAAGTGGCATTTAAGAAATTAGTAAAGCTTGTTGACTGAGATTAATATTATAATTAATCTTGCAGAGGTATCATTATTAACTATTGGGAGAGTTGATAGCAAGATGACAGGTAATGTCTGAGTGTAAGTTTAAGAATGTTTTTTCTCCCTTTGACTGATTCAAGGCCGTTCCACTTTTGGCCCCTAAAAAGTAATGTTTGCCTTCATAATGCCTCATATAAATCAATACCCATGCCATTAAAACCATAGGTGATATGGTTGCCAAATGGAATTTGTATCTTCAAAGGAATACTGTCAATCAGTGTAGCTGCCACTGTACTTGGATAGCAGATGGGGTGAAACTTAGAACTTGGTTTTGAAGTGACAGCATCCATCTGAGCTGTGCACTGACACCATTCCTTGTACTTGCATCACAAGAGGATCCTATCCCATTGTTCTCTGGCAGGACTATGTCCCTGGAGCTGCTTTATTGATCTTCTGAGCCTGGGAACTGCTGTGGTTTTTTTTTTCAGGCCAAGGCTAGATTCCAAGGTCACCTCAGAATTCTTTGAGTAGTTGTACAGCTTCCTTGATAAGATGGTGTAGGCTGCTTTGGAAACATGCAAGATGTTTTATGTGCATAATGGTCATGGAGGTTAATGCACCGGCATAAGTTCTAAGCCCATCTATATACACTTGATTATTTTAGTATTTTTGTAATATGGTGGCCTTTTAAGTCTTACATTTCCACCCTCTGTACAGTAGCATGAATAATGTCAATACAGTCAAGCAAAATTCATGAAATCACGAAGCACATGCAATTCCTCTCTGTCAGAACATGGGCTAATTGAGTTAGGCAGAGGTCACAGCACTTCTTCCCCTCTCCAAAAGGCTTTATAAATAGGTTGAGTCAAAGTGGACAGACCTTGCTAACTCTTCTGGGTGTTCCTGTAAGACTTAATATCTTAGGAAAACCTTGTGAGAAGCATTTAGAGAGAATTCTGGCAAAATTAGATCATTTTCAGCAGACATGAATAGAATATTGCCCTTCAGAAACTTTGATACCAAACAGTTGAAAAAAAGAAAGGGAAAGAAAAAAAATCCCTAAGTATGGCTGTGAAGGTCCATAGCAAGTTGAAATTGCTCTGAACTGTGGCTTCCCTGAATTGACTGTGACATGACTCAAGTATGAATGACCAGCTGGGATCTTCAGTACTGAAACATGGAGCAGATGCAGATAATAAGGTGCTGTTATATGGAGAACTATCTTAATTAAAAAGATGATCTGGTGACTACCCTTGTGCTCTTCATCAGGAATTTCTCCAGACTTGGGGAGGAACCTCAATCTCCACAGGGATGATGCAAGCCAGAACGCCTTGTGTGCTGAATGAGTGGTGCTGTGACATTGGATTTAGACCAAGTCAAGCAGCTGAGCTGAAGGCTTGATGGATACATGTGGTTTGATGGACATACTTGGCATTTCATCCAGTGCTGAGCTCTGAAGATCACAGTCACCAGGTGAACTGGTGATAAAGCATTGAAGACTACTAAAAGGAAAGTATCAGGTAAAAAAACCCCTGTAAGCTCACCTACACTGAGGTTTTTCTTTATCAGTCATCAAGTGTTTCTTTTACTTTGTAGATCTTAGTTCTGTGAGACTGACAACAATCGGTTGGGAAACTGTTTGCTGAGGAAATAGCCACATGTTTTTCCACACTTCAAAAAACTGATTCCTGAATTTACCTTGTAGGAATTTTGCTAGATTCTTCTCTCATAGCAAGAAGTCACTTGTGTGCCATGTTAATTATTTGTGCTGATAATCATCTTCACAAAGACTTGAGTTCCTCTTTTGTAAGGTTTCTGAACAACGTGCAGAGAGATAATTTAGGACAGACTGATTATTGTTAACTTCATGTCAACGCTATTAAGCCCCGTGGCTGCTGGGGAATATCCATATATTGCTTTGTTGTCCAGATAAATGTTGAATTGGCTGCCTTAATTCACAATGAGATTCTGGTGCATAGCAGCAAAGAATTACAATCTTCTGCATGTGACTTAAGAGTTTTTCCATCATTTCAGCTTTGTGACAATAGGCCATGGGATCATGACTGGTATTGTTTTATTCATTAAAGAATTTGTCAGGAAGTAGATGGAACGCTCACCAAATTGAGGCAGTAAAAGATTATCCCAGTAATACACATATGGACTTAACATATGGCCTGATATTGTGGTACCTTAATATCACTGCAACTGGGTGACATTTTTTGAAGCATTGCTGTTGCACAGAAAGGGGCCTGGTTCTCAGCAAGGACAGAGTCTGCTGTTGGCTGGAGTAATAATGAATGCCTCATACAAGTTTTTCCACTGCAGATCACCAGGAAACTAAGCAAAAAGGAATAAATAACAAGATGAATGACAGGATCATTGCTCCCTCTTCCAGGGGACTTTGCCTATAGAGTGAGTGTCTCTAGAATTGGGTTGCTCACTGCCGTTTGCCCTTGTGCAACACTACAAAATCCGAGCAGGATCCAAATGCCAACAGCTGATTCTAATGTTTGGTTTTGATTTGTCAGGAGACCCAACTAAACAGTCCAAAGGTAATAGGGAATTGGCTGAGTGCCACTGCAGTTATGCCCGCTATGACTCCAAGTCCATGAGCTAGGAGTGATAATAACATTTGCCTCACCCTGACACCCTGAACCCTTAGCAGCGTCTTTGCACCTGGTCATGTTCCTCAGGTCTAGACTGGAACTGAGGTCCCCTTTGTCACAAGGGAGTCTGGGGAAGGACAACCAAAGTACAATGGGACTCAGATATTGCTGGCTAGTGAGTGTCCTCTCAGAAGTCTATCGAGGCTGAGGCTGGTGACTTGTGAGCTATGACAGCCCTGATAGGATGGGAGGGGACAGTCCCTGAAAATAATGCCACCTGGGGGAGGTGTTCCGTATCCCGCTACAGAAACATTGTCAGTTTGCACATTCTTTCTTATGGATTCTCTTAAATGGAAGAAATAACTTTCTGTTAGGTCTCTGATGAAAGAAGTACACCTCTGGCTTGGTGTGTGAAGTAGTAACTTCACACTAGAGTAGCCTCAGTAGAGGCTGAGAAGAGACAGAGAGAGTGGGATACATATCCTTTTTTTTGTCATGTAGGAGCACAAGAAACTCTGAACAGTAGACCTTGTCACACAGAATGGCAACAGGATTGAAAAAGAAAAAAAAAGTGAGATGTGTACTTACTGATGTACTACAAGGAGAATGTTTACTGGATGTCATAATAAACTCCATCTTTAGGTTATTATTCTTTTTAACAGCAGGGCCATCAGTACTTATTAATTTAGCAGTTTGTCTCATCTAATGCTTTCAGGATCTATTTCCTGAAAATTAATATACAAGGAAGTACCTATTTAGACAACAATATTTTTGTTTCAGGCTCCTTTCATTTTGAATTAAATATAAATGAGTGCTAAAAGATGCCATTTCATACCATATGAGCCTGACGACACAAATCCTGTCTCAGGGAGGTTTTCATTACTTTTTGATGACGGCTTTTATAGTTCAAAGACTCCTGTCAGAGCTTTGGTGTGGGGAAACGTGCTGTGTTGTTTTCTGTGGGTACTAAAAGGGCATCACAGGGAAGACAGGTTGGTGCTGAAAGCCTATCAGCAAGCAGGAGGCAAAGACTACAAATAAAAACCTCAACGATTTTTTTTTCTCTCCGTGCAAGATGCAACGATACGACTTCTCCCTTGTAACAGCAGGTTTGTGATTGTGTTGAAGTTGGGGTTTTCGGTGGATATTTCCTCTCCTGTGCCGTAGGGGCTCTGCCTGCGCCTGCAGTTCCCTTGTGCCCGCGCAGGGGGCGCTGCGAGCCCGGTGTTCCCGCTCGGAGGCATCCGCGTAAGGGAGCATCCCTAGTGCCGAGAGGATACACTGGGAACATCCCTAGTGCCGTGGGGATACACTGGGAACATCCCTAGTGCTGCGGGGATACACTGGGAACATCCTTAGTGCTGCGGGCATGTGCAGACTCCATACAGGGCTTCGCTTGTACAGATGACTTCTGTGAATTCTGTTCTGATGAACAAAAAGCTGTCCATGACCCAGCAGTGTCCCTGGAGACCAAGTGACACCATGTCGAGGGAGGTGATCAGTCCTGATGAGGCCTCACCCACGGTGCTGCATCCAGTTCTGGGCTCCTCAGCACAAGAGAGAACAGGTTGCCCAGAGAAGCTGTGGATGCCCCACGCATGAAAGTGTTCAAGGCCAGGTTGGATGGGGCTTGGAGCAACCTAGTTTAGTGGAAGGCGTCCCTGCCCATGGCAAGGGGGCTGGAACTAGATGATCTTTAAGGTCTGTTCCAACCCAAACCATTCCGATTCCAGCCAAAGACCTTTGTCTAGAGGAATACCTAGAACACGCAGAGGTTCTGCTCAAGTGTAACTTGTACTTTATGCTGGAGGTTTGTTTTGATGACTTAGTTTGGCCATTAAAGCAGAAATCATATTGCAGTTAATAAAGGGAAAAGCTGATGGTTGGGACCTAAGATGGATGTGAACACACCAGAGCCGTGTGAGTGCTGTGAGTGAGTGCCTTTAAGCACTGCTCCTATTTCTGTTGGGGATTTTTTTGTTTTGTTTTTTGTTTGTTTGGGTTTTTTTTTGCTGTACAGCTGCCAGCACAGGTCTTTACAGCAGATGCTCTCGTCCTGTTCTCCTAGTAGCTCTGCAGAGTCCATGTGTGTGTTAGCACAGCCGCAGGAGGGTGTGGTGCCCCGTTTCTGCCTGAAAGGAGGAGGTTGTAGCCAGGTGAGGGTCAGTCTCTTCTCCCATGCAACCAGCGACAGGACAAGAGGGCAGTCTTAGGCTGCACCAGGGGAGGTCTAGGTTGGCCATCAGGAAGTAACTTTTCGCAGAAAGAGTGAATAGATATTGGAATGGACCGTCCAGAGTGATGGTGAGAGTCATTGTCCCAAAAGGTGTAGAAGGGAAAAACTGGACGTAGCATTTAGTGTGCCACGGTCTGGCTGACATGGTGGTGTTGGGTCACAGGTTGGACTCTGTGATCTCAGAGGTCTTTTCCAATCTAATTGATTCTGTGATTCTCTTGGAGGTGACTTTTTCTCAACAGCCCAGGGCAGTGGCCGGAGCAGGCGCGTGAGGGGCCGGGAGCGCCGCATCCCTGCGCTGACCGGCAGCGGGGCGGGGGCACCGGGAGCCGCCGCCAGGCACTTGGGCCGCCTGCGACCCCCAGTCTCGGTCCCGAGCGGGTCTCCATGCTCCG
The DNA here is from genome assembly GCA_013399895.1 of Serilophus lunatus. Classification (NCBI taxonomy): domain Eukaryota; kingdom Metazoa; phylum Chordata; class Aves; order Passeriformes; family Eurylaimidae; genus Serilophus; species Serilophus lunatus. Next base: position 461,773 of record VXBA01003169.1, read on the forward strand.
GCTCTTCACGGGGAGGGGATCCCGGTTCAGTTCCCGGGGAAAACATCCCGACATCCAGCGCCGGTGGTGGCGGGAGGGAAGTAGGCTTTGTGGCGCGGAGCGGGAGCCCCGGCTAGCTCCCTTCGATAGCTCAGCTGGTAGAGCGGAGGACTGTAGAGGCGCGGCCCGCGGGAATCCTTAGGTCGCTGGTTCGATTCCGGCTCGAAGGAGACGCTCAGTTTTGCCGCGCGGGGCGAG
>VXBA01003169.1:462047-546186 GCA_013399895.1 Serilophus lunatus
CACCACACCACACCACACCACACCACAGCCCGGGAAGGGAGAGCGGGCGCCGCCGGAGCCCGCGGCAGCTCTGACAGCAGCGGGGAGCGAGGCACCAGCCGAGGCGAGAAAGGGGCCGCTGCGCGCCCCGTGCCCTCGGGCAGCGGCCAGGCCGAGCCATGCCTGACGCGCCGGGGCCGGGCCGGGGCTGAGGGCGGCCGCCGGGACGCTGCGGGGAGCAGCGGGCCCTGGGAGGGTCCCTGCCCGCTTCGAGGCTTCCTGAGCAGTCGGTGCCCCGCTGCGCCCCGTGCCCTGCCGTGAGAGAGGGAGCCCGAGCGGGGCTCGGGGGCTCCGCGCTGCGCCCCGCGGCCGTGGCGGGGCCCCCTATGGTGCGCCCCGAGGATGGCGGAGAGACGGCGCAGGTGAGTGCGGGGCCGGGGCTCTCCGCGCGTTCCGCCCACCCCCGCCCCCCTCCCGGGCAGCGCCGCCGTCCCGCGGCCCGGTGCCCCCTCGGCGGGCCGGGACCCCGGCCAGGTGCCGCCCCGCCCCTCTGCCGCCTACCACCGCCCTCCCCCCTCCGGCACCCGCACAGGTATTTCTTCCCTCGGGCTTCTGGGCACCACCTCTCGGGTACAAGTCCCGCCTTTCTGCTGGCAGCTGCTCTCACTTGAGCGCTCTCCCTCGAGCGCTCTCCCTCGGGCCGTCTTTGCCGTAGCTCACCTGGGCGACTGAGCGTGTCAGTGATCACTAACTAGGTTGTGTCCGCAGCAGCTTTCCCTGCTGGTTGCTTTCCTTCTGATGGAGTGATACGTCTTCCTTTTCACCTCCCGAGTGGCTTTGGCATAGCCTTTTGATGTAAGGTTTGGGCCTGTTGATTCTTCTGGTATCTTCAGTGCACCTACTTTCTCTGATTTGGCATATTCTTTGATTGAGGATGTCACAGTCTAGCCTGAAATATTGCTGACACGTGGTGTTTTCCTCAAGAACTCCAGCAGCAGCCCCAGACAGGTTTCATACATCTTGTTATATTGATAGGAAAATGGGTGTGTCTCTGCTTTGGATTTGGAAGGTGGATCTTGGAGAACTGGTTCGTCACTATGGCTATTCTTGTCCTAAATAGAAAATCAATTGCTGAAAAGTGATAAAGAAACGTAAGAGAAGGATTAGGATTGAGGAAGGAAAAAATAGTGGGTGAGCTACCTGTGGCACGAGGGGTTTGCCATGAATGCATACTTTTTGTGTAACTGGGGGTGGTTTCAGAGTTACAGACATTAAAACTGCCTCTGTGTTTTCCTCTTCCATGGAAAAAGATAAAGTCTGTAATATTTTTTCTGAAAAACTGCAACTAAAACAAGAAAACAATGCTTTGGGCCTCTAGGTGTGTGAGCTACAAAGGGACTTTGCTTGCAGAGGCCAGCTGCAGGAGCTGTCTGTGCTTGGCTGTCTGCAAGAATCAGCTCAGAGACGCAATGTTTCTTGCTACTCCTAATCTGCATTTTGTAGTTTACCAGATTTTCACCTGTGGTCTTGCAAGCAGTAGTTTCGTTTCTTGTATTATCTCACATGAGTATGGGGTGCTTTGATTTCATGGCTGAAAATACAGTGAGGTTGGGACAGCAGGGGAAGGTTGGGTTAGAGATCAGCAGCCCTGGGGGAATGCTGGGTCAGTGTGTAATGGTATTGCCAAGTAAGCGTGATCATGGTATCTCCAAAGTGAAGAGACTGAAGAGTGACTTCAAGATTGTTGATCTAGGTGTGGAGTTGGGAGAAAGTGCAATTGTTTTGCGCCAAAGTGAATTTTTTACCGTAACGTTAAATTAATGTTAAACTGTTCTTGATGTGTTTACAAGCTTGCTATTTTTCTTTTAATAGTTCTCAACTCAGAGTTGCAAAGGTGGCTAGCACAGGTCTCACGAAATACTTTTATTGTTTCAGATGTTTTATTTGATGATACTTGGTGGCTGCATTCCACTGTGGTGCAGCCATTTAGCTCAGTTTCATAACTGCAAAACAATTGTCCAGTGAGCTATAACAACCCTACGTGTTTGAAAATCTGTTTTTAATTGGAAACTTAAATTAGTCCCAACCATTCACGTGTATTTAATTTATAAGCCATTGGAGCACTAATCTAGGGAAGACTCAGGACTATGTGGTTATTTGTGTGGAATCAAGCTGCAGGAGAGCTCAGCGCCTGTCGGGGGCAGCTTTGGCTGTGGGACACGTGTGCCACGGCAGAGCCTGAAGCACAGGGCTCTGAGCCGCTGCTGCTGCCAGCGGGGACCCCACCTTGTCTGGTCCTGGTGCTCTCTCAGCACCGCTGCCCTGAACGTGCAGCCCCTTCTCTTTTTGTAAATCCCTGTGACTGTTGATGGACCAACTTGCTGTGCAGTGAGTGAGGACGCTGTGTTGACAAAGGGCTTAACCACAGGGCAGAATTGGAGTTCTAAGTGAAGGGTATGGCTTGTTTGGTATGAAATAGGATTCTAATGCCAAAATATGCCTCTCATAATACCAAGATATACCCGTGAAGTTTGTTAAATACCTGTGGACAAAAGACAAAAAAGGGAGTAGGGGGGCGAAGAAAAACTCAGACGTAATAAAGTTTTAAGTTCTCTTCCTATGAATCCTAAGCCACTTACCGTGAAACTCTAGCAGTTGTTGTGTTTGCAATTTATTTTTTTTAAGTACTGTGAAGGCTTGCAGTTGACGTTTTGACAATTTGACTGCCTTGTATTTCACCAGCTCTGCGGAGTTTTACTATGTTTGTGTTACCGTTTCGGCTGCATCGTGAAGTGAACAAGTGCAGATGGTGGTGTAGGATGTAGAAACAATGTCAAATACACTGGGTCTGCCAGAGCGGGGCACTTAGTATCCCGTAGTCGTGCTTTGGAATGAAGTGTGTCCTCTGTGGCCAACAGGAACATACTTGATGGGAAATAACAAATATTGCATAAGTGGTTAATCAGCACGCTGCGCTGATCATTGCAGACTCTGGAAAATAATGTAGAGCTCTCCCATCTTATCTGTTCTTAGGACATCAGCACAGGTTAATTCCGATACTGGGAAGGGACTTTTTTTTTAGTTTTGGTTGAAAAATTGAATTGTCAAGGCTGAGGAGATCTAATTAGTTTTGACTGTGAATTTGTGATGTTTATTACCGATAATAAAATGGAGAAAAATGCAAATTGCAGTGTGAAACAGCTTTTAATTTAAGCCATGTATTTGGATGGGAATCCCTTCTTTGTGCTTTTTCTGTAATTAATGGAGAGGAGCTGCGGCTCTCGTTATTAGGCCTAAGTTTCCACATGTATTTGAATTTATGCTGACTAACATGAGTCACTGGCACAAAAGTTGAAGCGATGTTTCCATGAAACGCTTCCCTGTGCCGCCTGTTTGGAAGGCTTTGTTTATTCAGGCTGTGGAGTTCCGCGTTTCTCCAGTAGATGGAGGGTGGTTTACGTGAAGTCGCGGAGGTCCCTGCCTGCCCTTTGAGGCTCAGCACTAATGCTGTAGTTATTTCTTGCTGGGATGTGTCTGCCTTCAAAGATTTGTGTCTAATTCCTGTAACAGTGAGGCAACGCTTTTAGTCAAGTCAAGAGCCCACTTAAAATCTCAAGTTACCAATTAATAGACACTCCTGTGTTTTTTTGTTTCAGTTACTGAGGTTGATCATGAATGTATTTTGCAGACTAGCAAACCACTCTATAAGATCATTTATGTAAAATAAGGATTAATAAATGTGTGACAAAACCATGAATTTTAAAAAGTAGTTTTTACTTCAAATTTAAGTCTTGACTTGGAATGAGTTATTTGTCCATATCTCGGAGTGTTGTCTTGAAATTAAAATTAATTCTATTCCTTTGACATGGTGACCTGCTGGGGGTTGATCTTAAGATCCTGCAAATCCCATATATCATTTTAGAACGAGATACACAGACTGGGAAAATGCTAATTAGGGAAAAAAAAAGGTTATTCAGAGGTATTTTGAAATCTATTTTAATCTTCCTTCTTCTGTTGTACTCTGCAGTGAGGAAGATGATGACTTCCAATATATGGATCATGACTATGAAGTACCACAGCAAAAAGGTTTGAAGAAGTTATGTAGCAAGGTGAAATGGACACGTGAAGAGGTAGTACTTTTTTTTTTGCTTTAGTTTAATTCCTGTATGATCTTATTAGCTCATTAAATAAGTTATTATTTAGTATTGTATTGGGATAACATGTAACATTTATTGGCTGAGGTTATGTCTTAACAGGATGAAAGACTAAAGAAGCTGGTGGAACAGAATGGCACAGATGATTGGGCTTTCATTGCTAGTCATCTACAGGTAAGTTGAATCTCTGTTTCAGTTAAGTTCTCTTAATGCTTATTTGGCCATATGTTTAATTTGGGAATGAGATAAAATAGAAATCAGAAGTGCATAACAATAAAAACTATTTTAAAGGATACTTCCAAAATAGACAAAGGATACTTCCAAAGTAGACTTGAGACCTAACTCAGACCCTGGAGAACCGTACAGCTCAGCTCCAGTGATGGTCTGAAATGGTCAAAAATAGTTGATGCCTTCTGCTGCCACTTGCTGTTTGTTCTCATTATGGAATATGTTCCTCTTTCTTGTTGGTTGCATTACTTGTGGCGATTACGTCTAGAGTTCACTGGTTGCTTCTGAAGCAGGAGAGTGGCATCTGAAAGGTTGCTTGAAAGGAGCAGGATCCACTTCTGAAACACCGTAGGAAAGGAGTGTGTGTGATTTTTTTATTATTTTTTTTTTTGGTGTATTGGTTGGGTTCTTTTGTTGTTTTGTTTTTTTACAGTGATGATTGCTTCCTAAATACATACAAACCTTCACCTGATGGTACCTTCAGTTACAATGAATGGAACCTTAGCAGGTGTCCTGGAAGTTTCCTACCAACACTTAAAATTTCTTGTTCTGCTCAAATGATGAGGTGGAATGAATAAAAGAGCTGCTGTTTCAAACATTTATGTTTCCTCAGCTATATGAGAGGCACTGGTAGAAAGTACCTGTCACTAGACTTGATAATGTTTGTTTCTCTTTTGAACAGGTGTTATAAAATGCCTACTGTAAAAACATGGCTAGAATCTAAGGCTGAAATCACTGCCTAGAAGTGATTTCAAAGTGAAACTGAAGTGAATATTCAGATATTAGAAATGAAAAAATTACATCCCCTCCCACCTTTGAGGTTCTTATAATATTGTGTGGGATGATATGGTTGTATGAAATTCCTGTGTAACCAGATAAAATACTCTTGAATTCTAAATGCTGAACAAATGTAACTTTTCATTGTTGCCATCCTATTTGTGCAACTGTGATGCTTCTGATTTTTTTTTTCAGGTGGCAAAGTGTAGACATCAGGAAATAAAACTCAAAGCTTCTAAATTTTAGCAATGCATAAGCAAATCAGTATTCCTTACATATGCATTATTCCCTCCTAAAAACTAGTGAAGTGAGTAAATGGCAGAGAATAGTGCCAAAGAGCTTTTATATTAAACTGTTTGAAAATAGACTGTTTGGTGATAGTGATCTGCAAACGTAGCATGGAAGTGCATTTAACAGATAATAGTTTAATAGTAAGTTCCTCAGATGAAAACAAATGCTTCTGGAGACAAGCAAGCTGTTGTTCAGCTGAGCTCATTTGAGGTTGAAAAAATACTCCCCAGCTATCAAGGGAAATGTGTGTGGAGGATCAGGTTGACCACTGCAGAGTCACTGATATTGGAAGGAACTTCTCAAGTTCATCTGATTCATGGACCCTGCTCAAGCAAGGGCAGGCTGACTGAGACAGTGTCCATTTGGGTTTTGAATATCTCCATGAATAGAGACTCCACAACCTCTTTAGGTGACCTATTGTAATGTTCAAAAGCCAAGTAATAGAGGCTGGCATAATTACTTTGTTGCTGATGGCCTTTTGCTAGGAAAACCAAGAGCGTATTCAATACCTACCACTTAAAGGCCCTCAAATTTCCATGCTTTCAAACTCTCATTTCCTTATTGGATGGGGCACAAGTTAACTTTGCCTCTATTCGGCCCCCAAAAAGTGAAGATGGCCTCAAGGTGACTGTAAGGAGAGGGAACACAACCTGTAACAACTGCTGTCAGTTTCTTGTAGCTAAGGCAGACTGAAATGATTGTATTGTCTCATCCTATCGTTTGTTTTGCTCTTCTCCCCAAAATATATTATGATTTCATGAATGTCTGGAAGGGAAAACCCACTAAAATGCTACAATTTAATTTTTTTTCCTTTCATTAAAATGGGAACAGCTATCCTATATTGAGTCTGTCTTTTACAGCTTGTCTTCACTTGTAACAAAGTCTAGTGTGCTTTTAATCGTACAGTTACTACTTGTGATCAACTTGAAGGTGCTGTGATCAGTGTAGTTTCATGTACTAATGTTTTGGGTGTTTTTTCTGTTGTGGCAGACTGCTGCTTGGTTAACTTCACCTTAGCATGGTAACAACTTTACTTGTAGACAAGCCCAGTAAAACCTTGCAGTTGGTACTTGCTATCCAATGTCTTGCACTAAAGTGAGTAAATAATCATGTCCCACTGTTAAAAAAGCCATGCTAATATGCTTTGCTGGGGCAGGCTCTTACCTGTATGTTTGTAAGGATTGGACTAAGCCTTTCCTACTGACAGTTTTTAGGAGGCTAAGTGAAAGCTTACTTCTCTTTCATAACTGGGAACAATATTTTAAAAGATCCTTAGTGAAGCTATAGAAAAGCACCATCTGTCCTGACCAGCAAAAGCAATGTTGTTTAATTAGTGTGTGTTAGCTAAACTTGATATGAATCTGTTTTTCTTGACACTCAGTAAAGATCTAAAAATATATTCATTTGAGACTTGGAAATATGTTTATTGTTTTATTTGAAAGAAAAAGTATTTCCTTGAAAAAATCCTCTCATTTTAGTTATAGATAATGTCAAAAATATGTCAACCAGAAAATTCAAAGAAAGTGTGGAGTAGTGAAGATAAAAATTATTCTAAATTTTTTCTTTAAAGAAGAGTAAGTTCTGAATTTGGTTATCAAGTAAGTACATTGAAGTAGTTAGATTAGAGCTCCATGCAAGTTTTATAAGCAAATGGAAGAAGAAAAAATAAGGGAGAATTTAACTATTATACTTAAAACAAAGGTCTAAATAAGTCTTTTCATTCAAAATAAGTGAATAATTCTGGCTAGAAAGTACTTGCAGCTTTACGTATTCAAGAGTTTAACAGCTACACTGGTCTTCTAAAACTTTTTCAGAATCGTTCAGATTTTCAGTGCCAGCATCGATGGCAGAAGGTACTAAACCCAGAACTGATTAAAGGTCCCTGGACTAAAGAAGAAGATCAGAGGGTAATGAAAACTGATTGATACTCTGCTCTTTTACTGGCGTATGACTGCTATGAATGTGTACTTTTTCTTAAGCTTTATTCCCACTCTGATGTGTCTTGTGACATAGATACTTAAGTTACATTAGGACGTATGAGAAAATAATTATATTGTATCAAATTGACTATTATAATGCTATTCTAAAATGTGAGTTTATTGGTGTTCTCAGTCTTTGATTAAGTAAATTGGAATCATAATTGGAATTATGATGTGCCTTCATCTGTGTTCCAGGTTATTGAATTAGTTCAGAAGTATGGTCCAAAGCGCTGGTCTCTCATTGCAAAACACCTGAAAGGAAGAATAGGCAAGCAGTGCAGAGAGAGATGGCATAACCATCTCAATCCTGAGGTAAAAAAGTCTTCGTGGACAGAAGAGGAGGACAGAATAATCTATGAAGCTCACAAGCGTTTGGGAAACCGGTGGGCTGAAATAGCCAAACTTCTTCCTGGAAGGTGCTTTGCAACTCTATTTCTGTTCTGTATTGGAATTTGAAAACTGGTATCTTGCTACCCTTTCCAGTGTAACTTGTTAGTCAGAGACCATCTATTGAAACTTGCACCACAACATATTTATCTTGGTAGATGCTAAAAATTAATCATCTTTTGCACTTGATTATGTATTCTTAAAAAGCCATAAAAGCAATAAAAAATACCTCTAACGTTTTGCAGGTACCTTCAAAAATTCTCTTGATCTCTTAGAAACCCTCTGTAATAGAGCTGAAGAGAGTTAACTGCAAGTAATAGTGGAAGAATGGTTGGATATCAAAATGCCTTCATTACTATGCATTTGAGGGTAACTTGGTTTAAGATGAGAATTTTTATTTTGTGTAACACTTGTTGAACTGGACACTTGTAAAAGAAAATCTTAGTAGTCCTTGAAAGTCCAGACTTAGGAGTCATGCATTGCAAAGCTGGTTGTCCACCATGAGGTCTTTAAGTTAAGGATTAATTGTATGCATTATTCTCTTTATATTTGCTTCAAGTCTGATTGCCCATTTTTGTGGTTGTGGAAGACAAAATTCTAGTGTATAAAGAGTTTAATTAAATAATTGTTTTATGTTGTGCTGTTAAATGTATTTCAGTGTTAAGTTGTCCCTTTCTGAATCCAGTTTGTGTGCTCAGGAGGTGACTGTTTAGCTGTGCCTGTGGAATGTCAGCACTTACGTTGCAGAATGAGAGATGAGTGTTTAAACATTTGGTGTTTTGATGAAGTACACAATCCATGACTCGCAGGAAATCCTTTGGAGGGATGAGGAGAGAATGGATTGCATCTAAATAGAGTTTCGGAGAGGGAAGATGTTTGACAGAGGAATTCCTGACTCACTGACTTGTTTGTTGTAAATTCATCTAAGATGAGACTTAGTTGAAGACTGCTAGAAATCCTAGACCTAGCAGATTTTAGTCTTAACACTGGAGGGATGAAAAAGGGAATACTTCTTGGAGTTGAGCTTAAATGAAGCCTTTAAGCTGTTTTTGTTTTTGTGTATCTTTAAGGCTAGCAATAATATTGCTAGTATTTTAGGCTGTAATGCAGTTATGCTCTACTCCTGACTTTATGCTTGCCCAGTATGAAAAGGGATGTCAGCCTGCTTGTCAAAATGCCATGGTTACTTCTCCCCATACAAGATCAAGGGCACGAAAAGGTAATAGGATCTTCCTCCACAAAGCTCTTCATAAAACGCAGAGCTGGGGTTGCAGGCTGTTACTTTCTTAGAAGAAATGTCTTCCAGTGGCCAACACAAACCAGAGTGCCCGCCCTTATTTGTGCAGTGGGACTCCAGTGTGTTTATCTGGGTTATGTGTACTGCAGCCATGGGAAAATAACCATGTCCTCTGACTTTCCTGATAAATTCCAAGTATCCAATAGAAAAGGTTCTCACCTGTGATAACAGCCAGGACCAAGACTTTCTTTTGTTGCTTTTAATTTCCTTCAGAATTGAAGTTTAGTAGAGAGCAGTTTTGAAAAGAGTAGCTTACCAGTAATTATGCCAAAAGCACCACTGATAATAGAACTTTGGATCTAACTGCTGGAGTTTTCTGGATTTGTGGCTTCAGATTAACCTACTCTGCAATCCCTGTAAATTGTCATATATTAGATTTTGAAATTAGGTATTATAAGTCATGTATTAGATATTAAGATTTGGAAACCAGTCACTGTTTTGATTTTAATTTTAGGACTGATAATTCAATTAAAAATCACTGGAATTCAACAATGCGAAGAAAGGTGGAACAGGAAGGATATTTGCAAAGTGTTATCAAGTCTGGAAGCTCTAGTTCTTCTGAACTTCAGCCCCAGCCTTGTCTGACTGCGGAACACTTGCGCACTCAGAATCAATTTTATATGCCTGTTCAGACACATGTAAGTTCAAAATTCAGAATAAGTATTTTCTAGTTTCAAATAATTACTTGGTGTGGAATGAGAGATAAATCTGAAAGATTGAAGATCTAGTGAATATTTTTGTGATTTTAAGCTAATTTAGGCTTTGTAAATTATTAAACTGGAGATATTTTTATAGCCTCCTTTTGTGGAGGCTTTGTAAAGTGTTTTATGTCTTTTCAGATTCCAGCATATCAGTATGCCTCACCAGAAGGCAGCTGTCTAGAACATGCTCCATCATCTTCCAACATAGTTCAGGTAAACTGTTAACAGGTTTTGTAAATTGAAGAGAATTTACTGCATATTGTACAGTAAAATGAAGAGAGAAAATGTTGGTTCTTCAAAATGTCTGCCTTTATCATTCACCTAAATTTACATAAGTTCCTCTCTAAGTAGGCTTGCTAGCATAATTGATATTTCTAGATAGGAAAAATGGTGCTCTCTCTATATATCCCAGAAACATGACATTTTTGAATATTTGTTACAGAAATATGGCTTAAAATATAGTCTACTTGTTAAGTCTTGAGGTTAAAATTGTGACCTGTTAGTATTACCCAACTTATCAGAGATTTAAAGACAAGACTTTACTGCCTGTATATTTATGTCATGAATATAAGCTTATCTGAAAAACTCAGTTCAAATAACTTGCTGTGACTTACACTTCTGGCTGTACTTTGTTTTCAATACGTTTTATTTCTCAATGATAAATGTGTTTCAATCAGCTGAAGTTTTTTTTTTTTTTTTTTTGCAGCATTCTAAATGACGAGGTATTGAGGAACTTTAAAACAAATAAAAATTTGATATATATTCTTTTGCATCTTTGAGCTTGCTTGAAATAGATCTGAAATTCCTTATATGTTGCAGACTGAATGTAGGTCTTAGTTTCCAAGATCGTTCCCTGGAATGATATTCCCTTTTTGTGAATTTAAAATTAATAAAAAAAATTATTTTGACACAGGGAATAATAAATGGGAGATTATAACTAGTTTTGAAACTCATGGCATATATCCTCACTTACCTATGCTCGTAGCAATAATGGAAAGTGTTAAGGAGGTTGAAAACAAACAAACCAACAAAAAAATTAAGTTAATGTTCTTTTCTGATAGTAGTGGTAGGATTGCCCATGTAGACATACAGTCAGCAAATGCTGATTTGAAGCACTTGCATACTTGGTGAAGATAAACTCAAAATTTTAGAAAGCACATAAAAATACAAACACATGCACCAACATGACAATGTTGTTGGTTCTATTAAAGATAGAACATAGTGACTTAAGCTGAAAAAGTGGTATAGCACACTGACCATTTACAGGCTGTATTAGAAATATGTTCAAATGCTACCTTGTGAGCCACTTTGACATCAGATCCATCTCCTGGTAATTGGTTGTTTTGCTTGTGAGTGACTACAAAAAATGCTACAAAATAGGGTACAAGTTGAACAGCTCTGTTCCTTCTGTGTGTGGATTCCTGTTAAAAATACAGCTACATTATAATGTGGAATCTTTACTGTGAAGGGATGGTGCAAGTGGAAAATAGTAACGGTTTCTTTCTTAAATTTTTCAGCAGCCATTTATTGATGATGATCCTGATAAAGAAAAGAAAATAAAGGAACTCGAATTGCTACTTATGTCAGCAGAGAATGAAATAAGAAGAAAACAAATGTCTTCGGTAAGGACAGTAAATTTCAGTAAAGATTTGAATATGCATTGCTGAGGTTAGTCCTCAGCAATTGAGTAATGGTTTTTTGATTTAGTGTGGCATTTTTTCACCTGTGCCTCTAAAATCAAACCTATGGCTGTTGAGTTGTAAACCAAAATCTATGTGTTAGAACTTAATAACCTCCTAAACTGTGAAGACTGCAGAAATTTGACCAACAATTTGGCAGTTATTTCTAATACCCAGAATTTTAATCTTCTTCAAGAGGTAACATGTTTGATATCACTGCTGTTCAGTTTAATATATCAGCAGTGTTGATCATCTGCTCAACAGAGAGGCAAAAAATGCATAAGCTTTGCACTATTTAATTTCAAAATGTCCTGTAGAGTATATTTTTCTCAGACTTCAGTGTGAGTGCTTACTATACTTAATATCTGCATTTGGATGTGACAAACAATAAATAAGTAAATAAATATGCGCTCTATGTAATTTATGTGTAAACTCAGTGGAATTAGTGTAACTTGCAAATGACGGGCTGTGAACATCAGACACCTAACCAACCCAACCATAGTGATCAGTAATTTAGATTACACGTGAACTTCCAGTGGTGGAGCTATTCCTGGCATTCTTTTGAAACAATGGAATGTTCTGCTTGTCTAGTGGAATCTGGTTTGCTTCTAGATTTCCAGTGAAATTTAAAATCCATTTCTTGGGTACTAAGCAATCTACTCAAATGGCATAGCCATTTAGAAGTTAAGTAAAGTAGTAATGCAGAATCTGCATTAAAAAAATCAGATCAAACAAGAAGTATTTCACATTCTGAAAACATCTTAAAATGTGCCTGTGTTCTTTGGTGAAGATGACTTCATCATATACTGGTGTTCAGGTATGCAGGAAACTTGTATCAGAGATGGCTTCTAATACAACCCATCATTATCTAAGTTATAAGTGTGTATGAGATATGAGTGAGAGGTAAGATAAAAATCTTAGACAATTTGAGGATGTTGAGTATGTGAACATAAGGAGAAGGCTAACTGCCTTATTTGAAACACATAATTTTTGCATTTTCAAATCCTAATTAACAGTTATGCTTAGACTTCCCACATGCTTTTTTCCCTACCCCGCAGTCACATAATTGACTCTTTTCAACCTCTAAGTTGAATAAGATTAATGTATTTCTTCATAACGTTTTAGCAAGCTGGAAGCTTACCTTGTTGGTCTGGAAGTTTTGTCGTGGAGGATTGTATGCCTAATACACTAAGTAGCCTTGAGGAACAAACAAGTGATTTCTACAGCATGGATGAAACTCGGATCACACCTATTCAGCAGAATTCACCGCCTAAGTATTTGGGTGTAGAAGCAAATAGAATGTTAACACCTCTGCAAACCATTCCAGAATTTGCAGAGGCACTAGATCTTATGGAAATTGTAAGTTTGTATTTATTCTTGAAAAAAAAATGTTTATTTAGGAATATCAACTTACACAATATGGGTAAAATACTCTTAAAGTTACCTTGTTTTGTACTTGTCTGTAGTTTCAGCCATATCGAGTGATTTATTGCCTGTCTTAAAAGCATGGTGTTTTAAAATATTCAGTGTTTTTGGATTGTATGACAGGTATGGGGAGAATAACTCAGTATAGGGAGGTAGAGATTGGCTTGGACATTGTGAAATTATCTATGGATAAGCCTGATAGTTTTTTGAGTGTTTTTCTCCTTGTCTCTTAGGATCCAGTAGCGTGGAGTGATGCCACCTGTTTTGAGCCTTCAGAGGCTGTTGTATCTCCTGTCAAGCCAGCTCCAGTGAAACTAATGCGGCTGCAGCACAACGAGGGGGCTGCCGAGTGCCCGTATAGTGTTGGTGTTATGCTGGATGGCAAAAACCACAGTAGCATCAGTAATGATGAAGAAACAGTTTTTTCAGCCACCTCAAATTTAACCAAGTTCAGCAATCCACCTGCTATCCTAAGAAAGAAAAAGAGATTGCATGTTGGGCAGTCAGGAGTTAATGACTTGAATGATGGCTTGTGTAATGATGTTGTCAATGTTGCACTAAAGCACACACCAGTGAAAACACTACCATTTTCTCCATCACAGGTGAGTTTATTTTTAAATATGGCTAAACATGAAGACTGCAGTGCGAGGGTTATAAGTTATGTTTCTCTCCTATCATATGTTGTAGCCTAAGTAAATACGGCAAAAAACTTCTTAGAACACCTCCATAAGGGTAAATCTATTAAAAATAAATTGTTAAACAACTGATTTCCTCTGTTTTGAAGATTGACAGGGAGGGTGGCAGCAGCGGTGACAGACTTGCCTCAGCTCACACTTTCTCATGCAAATAGTTGTTGATAGGTCACAGAGAAAAAAGGTCTCTAATTAACCAGTAGGAGAAAATGAAGGTTTCCACAATAAATGTCACAAATGTCTTGTAGTATATTGGAGTTTGTCAGTAAAAACCTTTCAGATATGTGTGTAATTTTGGGGTTCTTAACTGCTCAATATATGGTGAAGCTTTGTCCTGTAAGGTTGCTTAAGTTGTTTTGTTGTTTTTTTTTTCTCTCTCTTGCATTTAGTTTTTCAACACTTGCTCTGGAAATGAGCAATTTAACTTCGAAAATCCTGCATTTACCTCAACTCCAATCTGTGGGCAGAAAGTTCTTATTACAACTCCCCTACACAAGGAAATGACACCACAAGATCAAAAGGAAAATGTGGGGTAAGATTATTACATTAAATATGTTGCTCAAATAAAAGCAAATACTGTCAAAGTCCAATTAAAGTTTGATACACCCGGGGTAATGCTGTGCTGATCTTAATACTTTGAGATTTGTGGCAATGATATCTGTTGTATAAATGAAGGTATTTTAAAATATTTCTTAGATTAATTTTATTACATTACTAATTATAAAGTAAAATATTAAAATGTGTGTGTGAACGCTTTTCTATGCTTGAATAGCTTTAGAACTCCCACAATGAGAAGATCTCTTTTGGGTTCAACACCAAGGACACCAACTCCTTTTAAAAATGCTTTGGCTGCTCAGGAAAAAAAGTATGGTCCCCTCAGACATACGGTATGTGATGATACTGTTTCCTTTCTTCTTTGTTGAAGGCAAAAATGCCCTTTTGGTTTTGAGGCACTGTAAGCCTCAGTGTGATCTTAAAAAGTATTTGCTGTTACATCAGTGACATTCTTTATGATCTGGGAGAACAGCTAGAATGTGAATCAAAAATGCTCCAGATTTGATTGTTAGACTCATGTCCTCCAGTGTAGTATGGAGACATTTTCTTCTTGAATAGTAATATGTTACATATAATACATCCACAGTAATTTTAAATACATTGGTTTCAGGTTTGTGAGTTGTTTTAAATTTGTTTGACCTTGCTAACACTGCACCTCTTAGGAGGTGGTTACACGCTTGTCTGAGATTTTAAATTGAGTAGTTTGGCATTTTGTTTTGTCAAAGGAAATTTGTAAGTGAGAGAGTGAATGAGTGTGTGTCCTCTAACTGGTTAATCAAGTAAGAGCAAGCTCCTGTAGATGAGTTTCACTGATCTCATTGTTTTAAACAACTTTCACATTGGACTTGACAAACTGCATTATCTTTGAATCCTCTGGATGATGTAAGAGCTGAGTTGTTTTCTGGTTTTCGCACTTTTACAGTGCTAGGACTGAAACTAGATGTTCACCACAGTGTAGTAAAATTGAGTGACATCTGCAATTTTCTTCATCCTAAATCCAAAAGTCTTAGTATAACAGTTCACAATCCTTTGATTCTTCTGGCTGCCACAGGAGATTTTTTTGTTGTTGACTATGGATAATGTTACTCTTTTGTTTATTTGTTTGTTCCAAATGAATTTGATTTTTGTCCTCTTTCTAGCCTAGCTAAGCTATGTTAATGCATGATAACTTTAGGAATTCAGTAGACATATGCTTTTCAAGTTCTGAAAAAATTCCAGCCAATATATATTGACTAATTTTCTGCAAATACAGAAGGTAGCTCAGACTTTGCCACAGGGCTTGGCACCATCTGTGTTACCCTATAGATTCACAGTCCCTCACTATGCAAATGGAGTGGTTTGGCATTCCTGTTTCTGTCCACTGTTAACCTCCTGTTCAAAATCAAATTTTGAGGGCTTAAGGGAATTCTTCTCCTGTTGGTACACAAAGGAGCCATCTGTATGGCTTCTGTGAAATTCTGTGCTGTACTTAGAACTATCAATGTCTTATTCAAAGATCTGTGTTAAAATTGATGTAAATTCCTTTCCCAACAAGCCATACATTTCTAGTACAGTTTTTTAGCATGTTTGTATACGTATGTTTAGGTATTTAACATATATAAAGTATTTTTATCCCTTTAATCAGTAGATAACCATTACTAATAAATGCAAACAAGTAGTTTGTTGTCTTGCATTTTTTGAGGCTCTATGCACATGTATGTTTTATCTGGCTATAGATAATGTGGAATAAAATGAACCTAAAAAAAATCTCCATAGCCTTAAAAATGCAGCCCTGTGGTTTTTAATACAGTACCTTATATATCTGTTGCTATATTCTGCAAGATCTCCTTTCTGACCTACATGAGCTGAAAGAGAATGTGGTAAAAATAACAGCTAATAGACTTCCTGTATTTTCTTTTTCAATTTTAATTAATGTTTAGTCACAACCACTTGCCTTTTCGGAGGAAGACATTAGGGAAGTTTTGAAAGAGGAAACTGGAACAGATATATTTCCCAAGGAGGAAGATGACGCTGTCTATAAAAACTGCAAGCAGGAGGTAACATAACAATAATAATTTCAAGTAGAAAATTTCTGCTTTTAAATAACATTTTACATTTTTTTTTCTGAAAAATGTTTATTTCAGCACAACTCTTCTAAAAAAGTCAGAAAATCACTGGTCCTAGATTCACAGGAAAAAGAAGAGGTTGGTGCCCAGCGTTTCACAGAAGAGAATAGTTTAGATGTTCAGGTAAGTATTGAACTACTGAAGAACATGACTGGCAGCTATATTACTATGGAACTGTGTATCTTTTGTTCTGTGAACTAAAATAAAGGTTCTGGGTTGAGGCTAGATTCATACATCCAGAGTGTGAAAATCACTTTCACTTAGAAATACTATTCTAAATACTTAAGAAACACTTGAACATTGGACTTGAATTCATGAGTGAATTCTTCCATTCAGGACCTCCAAGTAGGGCTGGTAAAGCAATGTGAATGCTTTGCAGTTTTGGTACTGTAGGAAATCTGTTTCCATGCTGATTACCTTTAAACTTTAGCATACACAGCATGCTGAAGCTCTCTGTAATATACCAGGGAGATGACATTTGCTCCTGTGCTTTCCATACTTGACAGTCTGGCAGATATGTTCTGAAGATACCTAATTGCATATTAGGCAGCATGTTTTTCCTGCTACATATAGTAGGGCAATACTTTAAGAAATACCAAGAATGTAAAAGATGAGGTTTGTGTGCTTCCTCTGCCTGAAGGAATTGAATACTTCTGCCTCAGCAACCAAGACATGAAGAAATCAGATAGGTTTTTTCAGTCGAATGATTAAATAGGTAGGAAAACTAGTTTAATCTAGTTCTTAAATCAATGTATGTATGTGCTTAATTCTGAAAGAGTATGCATCTGTGATTAGGTAAAAGACTCCATTCGAGGCATAGGAGCTAAAGTCCTTAAAAAGCCTACCTAGGGTGCTTGAGTCCTACTGCTCTCTGATTACTGTAGCTGGTTTTCTAAATTCTCTTCTCAGTGCATCATAGACTCTGTGTCAAGCCTAGGTGTCTGTCTGCCTGCTGGGTGTTGGGTGCTCTGCCACCTAGTGGGAATTCCCCACTTCCCGAGAACATCTCCTGTGAGGAGCAGCACTGCTGCAGCCCTTCCAACCGTAAATAAAATGCCTGGTGTTCTCTTAGTAATGTCTTGTTATGATGTGGTGTATCACGCATCACTGATGTCCAGGTTAAGCTAAAACCAAGAGACACCGTGATGTTGTGGTCTATTAGAGGCAGGGGACTGGGGAAAAATGGCTTTTCCTTCATTTTCATGAGGAATGCTGGTGCAATAGGAACATTCACTCTTAGCAGGAGAGATAGTGGTAGCATCTGACTTAAAAAATCCTTAAGTAGAACTTGTGTGTCCATGTGACCGTAAGTTAAGAATAAGGTCTGAGGTTGAATAAATACTTAAGTGGTTTAATGCAGTTTAATAGGGTGTTTTTGTGAGCAAACAAGTACTTATGTTACTGTTACTTTCATCTAGTTTTGCTCTTTAAGATTGCCATATGCCTTTCTTCTGCTTTGGTATACTGAAGCTGTATTAATTTCTTTTTATTTCCATAGACATTATCAACATATGGAACTCTTCTGGAATGTTCCATCTAGTGTTTATTTCAGTTTTTAAAGTAGTTCCTCCCCCTGAAACTGATGTGATCTTATTTTTTGACTCTAATTGTCTTCTCTTTACTTTCACAAGGGTTGTGCTAGAAGAGAATGACGAGCTTTTATCTTTAAAACTTCTGTTGGTACCAAGTTTTTTTCTTAACAAATGTTATCAGCTGTAGCATGGCTTTAGGGTAAAAAACCTGTCTATTTAGTAATACTTAAATCATGCTGGCAGCTGCTTATTGTGCTATGCTTAGTATTGACTGTGGATCCCACTACTGCACTAGTTCTTCATATACTCTTCCTCACTTTTTCTTGTCAGACTGCTTCCTAGGGTCTTTCTCATTTTGTTTATATTTTGGCTTCTCTGAACACAGCAGTTGAAGTCTTTTTGTATTGAATACTAATTATTATTCCTGTTCCCTATCTTCTTTTTTGTCAATAGTCAAAAAATGCATATACCACGTCTTTATTAATGACACCATTGCTGGAAATACAGGACAACAGATGTAACCTGACATCAGAAAAACAGGATACAAATCCAGCAAACAAAGCAAATGCAGTAATTAAGAAGAAATTGAATGCATGTGCCTCAAATAATGTCAAAATGGAGAAATCTCTTCAGGTCTGGATGCAAAGAGTTCTGTTAGTTCTGTTAGCAGGTTAACAAAGAATTTTTGTTAAAGATTTGTTTCTGTCTTGCTCCAATGTCTAGAATTGTTCAAATCAGTGATCCAATTTTGGTCAGTGTTCCCTTCATTCTTTTAAGTTGGTCATTTGTCTGCAAAGTGTTTATTCATAGCTAAGTTCTCCAAATACTAACCTCATGTTTCACTGGCTGGCCTCTTAAGATTTAACTGAGGGGAAAAAAAACCCAACAAGCCAGGATAGGAGAAACCTACAAAACAGGTTTGGGTACCCAAGACTTGGAATTAGAAAATTTGATCTGGTGCAAACTAAGCCTCTACAGCACTTAAGCTTCTCAAGTTTGGCTGGTGTTTACTTCAAAATAAGCCCAGTGGGATTCATTAAACAGAGTTCATCCACAGATTGTATTTGGCAACTGTTCTTGTAACTTGCCTGTTCTTGTACATCTGTACATTTTCTGTACTGGTAAAACAATGGAACCTAGTTTTCCCTCTCTGTGTCTTGACCACCAGCTTTAGGAAGAGGTTCTTTGACTTGACTTTTTACCAGTTCCAGTTTTTTTCATAGGGAGTTAAAGTTTTTCTGTCTTCTGAGAATATGTACAGCTCTGTATTAATGAAAATAAATAAAAAGACAGGACACCTGGAGCATGATCTTCCATGTCCTACTCAATTGCTTTAACAATGATGTTTTTTAAATACAGAGACAACAGTATTACTTTCTGATCTTTTCTTTTGAGAAGGAAGAACAAAAGTCATTTAATTATGATATTAAAATTAAAAAAAATAAATAAAAAGGGATTAACTGCTGTGAATTGCAGCAAAGATAAATACATTTTTCTGGCCCAGAAGTATGTTCTTTAGAATACTTAAAAGGGCAGCTTAGTCATATTATACTAACAAATGTTTTCATTGAATCATCTTTTTCTTTTTTCTCTTTCCCCAGAGAAATTCCCTCTGTTTTGTGGCCTCTAACCCCAAGTCCCTTCCATGAATCAAGTTCTGCTAAATTTATAGAGAAACTCAAACAGCTAATTTTCTCTGTGAATCTTTATGCAGAACTGGTCTTTTTAATCAGTTTCTAGCTCAGTGTAGGAGGGAGAGATCTTGCATTCTTCGTCATGCTATAGTCTGCTAGTATCAGGTCCAATTTAGAGCTACTACAAGTCAGCCTGAGATACAGTAAATCATGTCAAGGTGCAGGCTTTACTTCATGGAAGAAGCGGGACTAGTGGCTCAATTACTCTTCCATTCATCATTTTTATTCCTGATTCCTTTACCATTTCTAATGTATTCCCAAAAAGTCTGACTGTTCTTCCACAGCTACCACTTGGTTCAGTGAAGCTCTTCACTGTGTTCTTTTTCAGCTGCCAGACCGTTTTGCCTTCCTTGGTGTCTCCAGACAGCTGTCAATAATGTATTTTTCTGCCTGTTGAACTTGCCTGTTGAACTTGGCACATTTGAAAGGGAAAGGATTCAAAGAGAAGATGACTTAATTAGATTCCCTTTTATGTATTTATTGTTGAACCAGTTAGTCTTTCTAAGAATGTTTTTCATTTTTTATGTTAGAACTTGAAGCATAATACAGATGCACTGCTGGGGAGCTGACTTAAGGGGCGGAGAGGGAGCTTAGTCACAGGTTTGATGTATTGTACTGTAGAACTGGATCCTTCTCAGAAATATATACTATTGCTAGACTTTGATAACTTACTACCCTGAAAGGTTGTGTGAGAATTGCTCAAGTATTTAAGTTGTTAAAAGAATCTTTTTAACAGAATTTTGTTTTATATGCAGCCAAATCGTGACTGGGAAGCAGTTGTTTATGGAAAAACAGAAGACCAGCTTATCATGACTGAACAAGCAAGGAGATATCTGAGCACATACACAGTCACCAACAGCAGTTCAAGGTCTCTGATACTGTGATGGCCACTGCAACTGACAACTGTCTCTTTCCATTGACACTGAAACAATGTTGGTGGCGACTCTTGTGTGATACTTGGGAATTAAGTATTTACTTTTAGAGAGTCTGCTAAGGGAAACCTTAAAGCTACCGTAAAGCTTCCTTTCTTCTTTTGATTGACAAAGAACAGACATGAAGCTCTTGCATTCTTTACGAAGGGATACCGCAAACAGTTCTGCAATGAATTTCTTAAATAGTAGAAGAGCATTGCCCTAAAATATAAAGAAGGGGAAATTATATTGCAGTACTGACAACATACAGTTTTTAGGTCTATTTTTCATATTTATTCTTCTGACTTGCATTGCATTTTTAATGTTAGAGCATTTTCAATATAGAGTAGGTTTGTAGGTTGTTACTGGTTTTCAAATGAGCAAGATACACGACTGAATATGCTTTTGCTTATGTAGCATTTTTCTAGTATATAAAGAAACACAACAGAAAGAAGTACAAAGGAAGGATAGAAAGTTGCACTACTAATTTTTTTGGTATGCTGCAAAACAACGAAATTAACTACAGTGTTAAATATATTTATTTGCAGATGGTACTAGAAGTAGGCAGAGGGGACGAATTAAGTTTAGCATAAAGCATCAGTATTTTCTTCATAAATCTCAAAATGAGATGATTGTTGAATGTATTGTACAGTACGTAGGAACAAGGAAAATTTTGTAAATTGGAAAGGAGTCTGTTTTTATAATTTATTTCCATTTCAAAGCTTAAATGTAGATATTTATATGTATGCAGGTTGTCTAGAGGCCAATGTTGTTTCCTGTTAAAACAGCTAAAATGAAAAAAGGACAAGTTTAAAATATGTGGAATAGCAGAAGAATTACAGTGGTGAAGTATAAAAATCTATACTGTACGTGTTACATCTACATTACGATTGCACTATACCCCTAAAATCATGTTGGTCTGCAACATAATTACAAGGTATACCTGTATTATACAGCAACTGTTCATGTTCCTTGTTTAAATATATTTAGAAAGAAATGAGGGGGTCTTGTATGAGACCCAGGAGTACTTTGTCCTGCATAGGAACTAAAAACTAATGCATTTTCAATATATATATTTTATTCTTTTTTTTTTAAAGAAACTTGGCACCTTGGATCTCAAAACAATTGTATCTGCACTTAACTTTGACCATTATATACTGACTAAATGTTTGAAGAGCAAAGAGAACATTCTTTTATTTATGAAAAGTCTTTGTCCTTATTTAAATGTATACAGGTCACAACACTTGCTTTAGTTGCCTATTTTAGGTATTTGCACTTATTTTATGTCTTTATTTTTGGTTTTGAAGGAATGTTTTGGTTTGCTTTTGTTGTAGAGATTTTTATGTAGTTAATTTTGAGCAAGTTATAATGGTGTGCTCTCAAAAAATACTGACAGGTAAATAGAATTGTACACTGTAGTTTTAGTTATTTATAATTCAAACACTCTTCCTCTCCACTCCCGGGTGTGCTGCTACAGATAGTGGCAGAATCGGCTTGCTGCTATGAGAGATGGAAAGAGCGAGCATCATATGCACTGTATGTAAAATTACATGATGTCAGGTTCTGTAGTTAACTTTGAGATCAACCAGTACTATGCAGGGTGGGGGAAGTGGTCCTTACACCCTAATATCAAAGATAGTAGAGAAGAATTTATTAATGGAGAATTTTAACATGTGATGAGTGGCACAAGGAAGGTAATGGGTTCTTAAACTTTTTTTATAACCAGTTCAATCCTTATATAAGCCTTGGTTTTATGAACCTTTTGATATTGACTTTGATAGTAGGAAGCACGAACATTTTTAGCAGTTTTTAATTCACATCAGAATTTTAAGGGGAGGGTGGAAATCCTATATAAGCAAGGGATCAGAAAATGCCCATCATGCCAGGATTACTCCTCACCTATGAAAATTTAGAGGAGTCAATTGAAATTCTTGGCAGTACTGGATTTAGGTGTGCGTTACCAGAATTCCTTTAACAGCAACATTTAATGCTGGAGACATCCTTTAATTCGCAAAAAATGAAATTGGACATTGGGAGAATGAATATCTAGAATCTGGATGGTATATTTCAGTAGAAGTGCATCACCAAAACAACCTATGCCAAGTTTAAGCATAGATTTGTGGTAAATAGTAATTTGTATTGGTATTGGTTGGATCGTTTAGTTAACTCCTACTTTGTTGCTTTAGCAGGAAGGTTTTAATCTTTCATATGTCAGACATCTTACTACTTTTTGAATGTTGTGTGCATTTGCATTTCTTTCAGTTTATAGGTAAATTGTACATGCAGCAGCCAAACTTGCATGAAACCTCAATACACATTACTCCATATTTTTGTTCTAAGGTTGGACATAATGTGCAACAAATGCCTTGTTTATCTTAGTTTTTGTTGTACTGCAAACTTTTATATAAGAAATCTCACCATACAGACTGCGTTGATGTCAGAAATAAAGCATCTATGTACCAGATTGCTGTAAGTGTCTTTTATTTGAGAAGTTAAACACTCAGTGCACATTAAAACGGCACATGTATGTGTGCCTGTGAAACTGCAAGAGATCTGCCTTTTTTGGACTGAGCAAAGATGGCCACCATGGGAATAAGTGGGTTACAAAGCAGGATGGAGTCCCTTGGCAATACCTGCTTAATCCAACCTGCATGTAAGCCTACTTGCATTTGGTTATCAGTTTATATTTATCTCTCAAAGCTTTTTAACACAAATATGTATGTATAGAAGACAAATTGAGAGACAAATGTTGATAGCATAGACCTTTTTTTAAGATTCTTTTTCTTTGTAGGGTAGAAGTATTTTAGTATGTGTGCCTGAGTCTTGAGAAGTAAATGCAAGTGTAAGCTGTGCAGTGCAATTTTATTTTCTCCCCCCGACTTGTTCTTACAAACATGTATTAATCTGAGTTAGTGTTAGACTTGAACTCTCTAATTTTGAGAGAAATGCTGACATTCAATACAAAATTTCTATTGCCTTTCTCAGTTTTGTGATAAAAGATAAGTGACAAAATTTAAAGTAATCTGTTGAAGGAAAGGAGAAAAGAGTAACTTCTTCAGAAATAGGTCCTGTCTTCTAGCTTTAAGTTGTGTAAGCTGACTCTGAGTGTTAGACGGGCTTTGCTGGGGATTTGGCTGTTGTAGCCAGACCACTGTATGAATAACCTGCAGACCTGGCTCATGTTTGTATGTGTAAAGTTTTCCATCACTTGGGACAAGCGAAGTGAACTGACTAGAGCATTTGTTCTTGTCGTGGCTGGCTGCTGCTGTCTGAAATCAGGGTGAAGTGTAGGGAAAGGAAAGTGAAGTCTAATGATGAGACTAGTTCATTTTTCTGTGTTGACTTTGCTCCATGAAACAAAGTAGAACAGATGGACAGCCAGTAATACAAATTTGGAAGGAACTACACGTCTTAAATTTCATTATATGAAAACTCTGGAAGCTTTGCTCATGGACCTGGCTTTTACTTGGAAGAAACGATCTTAAAAGAATTGATTGGTGAGAATGAGCCTGAATCCTACTATCGTTATTCTGATTTTACATGAGAATAACTAATAGATTTGCACAAAACTAAAAGTGATGGAATGCTGTGAGTGAATCAAGATTTGTGAAATAAGAGTTTTAACACTGAATATTAATGGATCACGGTTGCACCATACCTGTGACCTGTAACACAATTCAAACAACAAAAATTTTGAAACTGAAGTTAATTCTTGCATTTGGTTTTGTGATAAATATTCAGTACCTAGGCAGAAAATAGAGTGATGTATTCTAATGCTAGACCTTATTTAATTTTTTTCCCCTAAGTTTCCTTAAGAAAAGCTGAATCTTTACAGGCTTAAATGCTTACTTTCATGAGGAAGCTGTGGATTACTGTTTCTGTGCCAGCTCAGCCAAAAGACTGGCCCCTCTTGAAGCTGCAGCTTGTGGGTCTGTGGCTTCCCCTGGAGACAGCCAGCTTATCCCTTGAGTGGGTTGGATTCTTGCCCTGCAGCTGAAGAGAACAATGGGATCCTTGTAGTTCTGCCTGCACGATGTGTTAGAAGAACAGGTAAGCTTTGGACACTTAAACACAATCCTACATTTTTGCATGAAGTAAAAATCCAAATGCTTGTACCCGCTATACTGCCTTTGTGATTATGAAGAAACCTCGGTAGTGCAACTTCTGTTTGTATCTGGAGTAAGAGATGTACGATATTCTTCAGTATCAGCTTTTGCTGCTGGTGTGGTTTTTAAATTTCATTTTCTCTTCATTGCTCTGTGTGTTTTTTGTGAGGTACAGAACTGAAAGGAGTCCTCTGACAGTGCCTGCTGCTGGATTTTGTCACCCCTGTGATGAAGTTGCTATTGCAATGGGAGTTCAGTCTACCTGCTACTACCTTTTGCAGAAATTTTTGGTTCTAATTCAGATGTATTTTAGAATCCTCTGGATTGTTTACCTGACTTCTGATTTCCTGTGTCATCACACCCTCTGATACAGAGAAGATGGTTGTTAATGGCCTTAGCACAAGCAAGAAGAGAATGGGCTGTGTATTAGCTGGCAATAGTGTGCATCTGTGACTGTCCTGTGTTGTGGCCTGATGGGAAAGGGGACTTTTTTCTTTTGGGGAGGGAGAATTCTGCTTACTCAGCATTTACTTCCTTGCTGACCATTGGCCAGTTACTTGGTCAGTTACTCCTTGTAAAAGTGATGTTTTGCTGTTGCATGACCACACCAGCATTTTAGAGCACCCTTTAGAGTGTGTTGTGCACTCAGTTTTGAAGTGCTCTATCCCACAGGTTAAGGAATATTTCCTCAGCTTTCTGAGGGTATAAAGTTCTTACGCCACAGGCATTAAATAAAAAATATTAATAAATTAATCAATTAAACCCATAAAGCAGACCAAAAAAAACCCCCAAACCCAAACAACAACTGAGATACGATGCTCACAAGCAGTGATACAAAGTGCCTCGGAAGTCTCTATAGGAACTGTGAACAACGTCGGCCACGCAAACGTGTTAGGTGGAAAGACAGAATTTGGAACAGCAAATCAGCTTTGTAAATCAGAGCAGCTGAGGATGTGTTTCCATGTGTATGTAGGAATGAGTTCGCTTGGTGTGTGGTGTGTGGGCAGACACGGTCCTTGTTCGCCTACTTCTCACGCTGGCAGGTGTGTGTGTGTGTGTGTGTGTGTGTGTGTGTGTGGTGTTTGTGGCAACTCGGTGCCTCAGAGGCCTCGCCGCGGGCCGAGGCTGCGCCGCTCAGCAAAGGGGAAGCTGGGGCTGAGCGAATAGCCGGATAAATGAGCCGCCGGCCATTCACAAATGAATGCCACGTCCTCCTCAGCCATACGGAAACAGGGGATCGGCGCTGTCTGGAGAGCCCGTGTCACCAGAAGTAGGCCAGTTTGTGCGTCGTCCTGCGCTGGCAAACGGCCAGGCTTTGTGTGCTCCAGACACCAGATGGGAAGCAATTATGAGTGTGACAAGCGGGTCATCTGGCAGACACTCTGCGGACCTGCTGCCGCATAATTTTTGGCGGGAAGAGAGCTTTTCCTTCCTCCCTCCCCCCTCCCCCTTTTAAAAATTTTTGTTGTTGTTGTTATTGTTAATATCACACCTAATTTAGCAAACTTGCAGTGACCAGGTACAGAGCATCCCGTGCTTACTGAGCTGATGCTCCTTTTGCGCCGTGCGGCGAGCACTTTGCTTACCAGAGTGCAAGCGTTTTTCCCTGGGACAGCAGTGATGGTTACGCCTGTTTGTATGTCCTATAGTTTGCAAATACTAGCATGCAGTGCTGGCACCGATATTTTAGCCGCTTGGCAAGCCAGGCAGAGGCAGGAGACTTGCGGCCCAGGACAGGAGAATGAGGGAGCTTGGAAGCTCCTGCAGCATGGACCTGGTGGTCCAACAGGGAGAAAGAAACCCAGCAGCCTTCAAAACTTCCCATCTCCCTGTAGGGCCAGGTGGAGGGTGGGGACCTTTTGGCAGCTGGGGCCAAGATGGGCCCTCATCAGTTTGTCCTTTGACCATAGTCACTGGCCTGTGAAAGGGGAGTTTTGCAAGCCTGGACAAATCAGCTTAGCTGGCTCCAGCTGAGTGTGACAATGCAGCCCCTCAGCTAAGAGCCTGTTGCTAATTGCATTGGGCAAATGCACAAAACATATTACATCTAACATTGCTTTTGTCTGTCTGTCTGGGGAAAAATGGCAAATGTGGCCTGGGTCACTTGAGGTCGCCCTTTCAGGGTGCCGTGGAGGCGGCAAAAGCCCAAGCAGGCACAGGGGCTCCGTTGGTCTTGGCCTTGGAGAGGAGAGCTGGGGCTGGCCAGCAGCAGATGCCACTCTGCAGAACTCCTGAGAAACAATGGGTGGCATCTGACTCCCTCCCTCAGCAATGGCTCAGTGGCAAATGTGGGTATAAATGGGAGAATTTCTCTGTACCTGAGGTGCTCCCAGCTCGTGGATATGGCCCTCCACAGTGTGTCTGTAAACAGCTGCAAAATTTGAATTCACCTCTAGAAATCACATTCAAAAGAGCTTTTAGATCCACAAACCCACTTCAGCTGATGACAGACACTGCCAGGAGTTTTACATTTAATGTTTCCTGCTGCTAAAGGTTTGTCCAGAAGTTGCTGGGTTCTGTGTTTATAACCACACCTGGCCTTCCAGGGGTTAGCAACATGTTCCTTGCCCTTGTGGAAGGTGGGAGTAAGCACGTGTGTTTCTCTCATTTCCCAATTTAAATGAGCAGGTAACAGCAAGGTAAGAAGAAAACTGTTGCCCTGAAGAGAATAAGTGGTTGCAAGAGTGATTTCAGGGCAGAAGCACCTGCAGCTTCTAATGCTGTTCAGCTTCCCATGGTTTGGTGCCAGGCTCTGTGGCAGGAGTGGTATGAGCACCCTAATTCCAGCCCACTTCCCTACCCCGGAGTAGCTCAGTTCAGCAGTGGATATGGCTGTTGGCAGCATTTCTTGTCTACCTCATTCTCCCACCTCCTTCAAACTATTGCCGGAGACTGCTTTCATCATAGCAAGCGCATGTTCCATGAGGGTGCTTGGAGCTAAACTTGGAGCTTAAACAGTCAAAAATGCAAATAACTAAAAATGTTGAACAGATTCACCATGACTGGGGAAGGTCTGAGTATGGCAAGATGGGAGAAAATGTTAATTTAGTTAAAATCTGTAGAGCTAAGTGAGCAGGACCCGTGGCATCCTCAAGTGCCAGCACCTCTGTGTGTTTATGAGTGCTGACATTACATGTCATGAGGTTTGAAGCATTGACCACTAAAGTTGGAGTGATGTCTGGACCAAAGCACTTACCATTGTACCCTATTAACTTTTTTCCCTTAGGCTTTTTTTTTTTTTTTTAAATTTAAGTTTATTTTTAATTTAAACTCTGAGAGACCATTTGGGAGATGCCAGTTTTTGTGCGTAATGAATGTGGGCAAAATATTATCAGGCAGTGCTTGTTGCAATTTTTTGTTTCATGAAGAATGTAGTGGCAGGATAGAAGTGATCACATTGTAGCATAAGGCTTATGGACCACAGTTTTTCTTCTGTGCATAAGCCCAGAACAAAAAGTCTGGCTCTTTGCTGAACATGAATGAAGCTATCAGCTATTGATTTACTTTAGTAATATGACAGCTGCAAAACAGGCAGACCATAGATCTTAGGGAAAAAAGACCTTCAGACACCTAAAAAGCTTTATTCAATAGCACTGATCTTCATTTGGTGGGTTAGTTGCCAGACTTAATCCTTGCTCAAGATGCCTTGCTGTGACCTCATACCCAGTAGCAGTCAGGTGGTGATATTAAAAATTCTGCTTGGGTTTGACATGAGTGAAAAAGCAGGGATTTGGTTATAAAAGGCTTGTGAGGGGTTGAAGTGAGACACAGAGCTGGGGGGTGCAGGCACTGCCCTGGGTCTGTGCTGCCCAGTCTGTTCTGGCAGTACTCAGGGTCACACAGGGCCATTGACAGACTTGGTCCGGATCCTGTGCAGAGGGAAACTCAAAAATATTTAGGTTTTACTTTTTGAAGTGGTTTAAATCTACAGCTCAATGCCTTATACTGCTGGAAGACGTTAAAGCATTTGCGGAGAAGGGAAACGTTTTCCCCATCATGCCGTGCTGTGTGAAAATGGTGTTTTCTGTGAGGAGTTTGCATATCCAGACCGTGCACTGAGAACTAGTTGAAGTTTGCTATCTAAATAAAATGTAGCTAAAGCCTCAGAGCCTGGCTGTTCGCATGGATGCCGACATGGGGGCTGGTTTTGGTGTGCTTCCCCACCCCTACCGCATGCGGTGCATGAGTGACGATGGTGTCCTGCAGTGCAGCGCTGCCCTTGGGTCCCGGTGCACAGCCAGTCCCTGGCAGTTGTGGTGATAGGCACCCTCTTACTCAGCTGTGTGCATGAGGTGACATGTGTCCAGCTTATCCTATCAGGATATTTATGGAACAACAATAGAATAACTTTGCATAACACTATTTCTAACATTTGAGGGAAGTCCTTTTGTTTCCCAACGTGTGACATCTGCCAGGTCTCCATGTCTGCACTGGTTTTCAAGATGCTTGGAAGAACCTGGATAATAGCTGTGCAAATTTGCACTGATTAGATAGAGTTTGTGCTGTTTTTTCATGGTAAATAAAAGGAAATAAAACAGTTTCTTTTGCAGTGGGTGATGGTGGTTTGGTGACAGGGTTTCTGGCTGGGACAGGGTGAAGCTGGGTGCCCTCTCACTCAGTGCCCCAGAAGGACACTGCTGGCCTGCCTATGCTGTTTTTTGGGAGCAGATGTTATGTCACAGGGGAAAACGTGTTTGCTAGTGGGTGATTTTGTAAAACACGCACTCTCTATGTAGCAAGTGTGAGGCAAGACCTCCTTGATCATGTGAAGTGTTCCTCTTAGGCGCTGTCTGCGGCCATGATGCCGTAAGGGCCTCAGACAAAAGATTGAGAAACACAGAGTGAAGGGGAGAAGCAGCTTTACTGGTCAAAGGCCAATGATCCAAAGAGGAAAATCATAACAATCTCCCCATTTTTATAACATTCTGAGCACCCCTCCCCCATACTATCTAATTAAAGTCCTTCTTACTTCTATGTTACCCTAACATCCAATAGAATTATCCCTTATTACTTAAACCCACCTATGTCCAGCCTCTAATAGGCCTGGAAGCCTAACTCTGTTTTGTCTTGTACTCCACTTATCTTGTTTGCACAAGAATGCAAACACACAGGAACACGGGCTCTTCTAGCCCTTAATATTCCAAGTTATCCAGCTACCTGGCAAAAGTAAATTCTCTAAAACATTAAGCATACCCCTTAAGGCATCACCCATGCGTAAGGCAGCAGTGGTGTCCTGTGTCACAGGGGGCTGTTACAGGGTTCATGCAAGTACTGTTCTCTCTCTGAAATAATCTGCTTAAACTAAGAGCTGGGATCACAACCCAATATGAAGGAGATGACTTGGGAGATTTCTTTCTGCTGTGGGTCCTGTGAGCGAACTACCAAAGGGATTTTGCTGTTGATCTGGTGATTTCTAGGGACAAAAATGGGCGCTGTAACTGGCTGACCTGACTATTGTTGGCTGCAGATAAACTGACTCCATAACCTCATTTGTATCCAACTTCTCAAACAACTGTTACATAGTTATTATGTTGCATGAAAAAGGAGATATGAGAGTAGAAGGCTTTTAGTGTTTGTCAAATCCTGGAATAAGGAAGAATGCAAACTGCTTTCAGTTTTTTAAAAAAATATTGGTTCTCATGGAAAGTATCAAGTCACAAAAACTATGAACAATGAAATACAGACCATGCTGAGGTTTGCACTACTGAGTTCCTTTTGTGAAGGCAAATGTTGTCCTTTGGTATGAGGTGAGCCCCTTCCTCTGGAGTCTGTAGAGGAGGCAATTTTCAAGCCTGCTAATACAAATATTCTCCTGAGAGAAATGCAGAAGGCAGAGGCAGAAGGCAATGGTGCCAGCCAGGTTAACCAGGGACATAGGGAGAGATGTGAAGATGGAGCCTGTGTCTTGGTAAAGCAGTATTTACTTCTGCACAACCAGATGGTTCTCTTCTCCATTAGAGGATACCTAGGAAGGAAAGGCAGGGAATTCCCACCCTCTGGGAAGAGCACACGGTATCCTCCCACATCCTTGCAGGGTTTCTGAGGGATGTTGCACCCCCAAAGCCTGGATATGATGGGCCTGGACAGCCCAGTGGAGTGACCTACAGCTGAAAAAATCTGTGTGAAGTGGATCTGGTCTCAGAGCCATGCTCTGTCTCAGCATGATGCTGGTATGCGATGGTTGCACTGGTAATTCATACAGTACTTGGGATGCCTGCTGGGGGGTTGTGCAGTGGCAAGTCTGGTGTAAGCCAGCCTGTCATGGCAAAAAGCAAAAGTTGTGTTAATAAGCCATTTCTCTTGCTTTTACACAAAGTTTGTTATCAGCTTGAACATCCAGTCTTCCTCCTCACTGTGCTATCTGTGCAGAGCTGATGGTGCCTGCTTTAGTGTCTGGACCAGGTGAGGACTGACCTTTTATTACCAAGGGCTGAAACTGCTGACCCCCATGCTGTTTGGATTTAGAGATTTTCCATCTCTACTGATCATCCTGGTTGAGCTCCCATTACACTGTGTCTCCAGCCTAGCAGGTATGTTTAACCCCAGGAGCTGAAGCTGAGGTGATGGGATGCTGAGAGGCCCTTGATGTGTCCAGCTGCCGTGGCTGGTATGCAAATCGGGCCAGACTCTGTTCTGCATCCTTGCACTGACAGATATGTGAGTGCTGCACCACAACTGGGAATGTCGTGTGTGAGGCAGAAGGGCAGCCTTGGCTGAGTACTTCTGCTCCACAGGGTCCCTGGAAAGGGATGTCATGGCTGTTTTCCGCTCCTTACCTGCGGGGAGGATTGACATGGGCAAAACAGATGCTGGAGTGGCGGCAACCAGAACATAGCTGTTTTGTACTTGTAGGGCGACTCTTCTTTCACGTTGTCTTGTTGCATTAGGAAGCAAAGTACAGGGAAGAACTGAATAGTTACCGAGTATTTCTGCTTTCCACATGGAGACCCAATGTCTGGTGAGGACCTTGAACCTGACTCCTAAACAGCCACACAATTACCTTAGTGTGCATTGGTCAGGTGTCAGCTGAAGTGGGTGAAACAGTCACAAAAGAAAGGCCCCCTTGCACCACCCCAGGCTGGCCAATGGCATCCTTCATTCACAGCCTTGCCTTTCCCATGACAGTTTTGCACAGACCTGTGTTTGCTGCATTTGGCTGGTGTACTGAGGCACAGGATCCCAGTGTATCAGCTGTTGGGATTTCTTAGTCACAGGGTTTGTCATAGAGGAAAATGATTAGAGACTTCTTTTTTTCCCCTAGAATATTTGTGTCTCATCAGCTAAAGGGATGACCCACCTCAAGCATGTTGTTGTCCGTTAAATAACTTGGTATTTCTATTCACAACGTAAATGATTTTAAAAAAATGATTAGCCAAGCTTGGATTTTTAAATATTACCATTGAGATTAAATTAATAGACATTGCTGGAGCCTGAGTGTTGTGAACACCATTTATTGGGGTTTATCATAGATAAATAATGTGAAACCCCACCCAGATTACTGTGTCCAGCTCTGAGGCCCCCAACATAAAAAAGACTTGGATGTGCTGGAGCAAGTCCAGAGGAGTCTCAT
This sequence comes from Serilophus lunatus, assembly GCA_013399895.1. Classification (NCBI taxonomy): domain Eukaryota; kingdom Metazoa; phylum Chordata; class Aves; order Passeriformes; family Eurylaimidae; genus Serilophus; species Serilophus lunatus. Next base: position 494,110 of record VXBA01003169.1, read on the forward strand.
GAAGATGATCAGAAGGCTGGAACATTTTTCCTATGAAGACAGGCTGAGCAAATTGGGGTTGTTCAGCTTGGGGAAGAGAAGACTCTAGGGAAAGCTTAGAGCAGCCTTGCAGTAATTAAAGGGGCTACAAGACAGCTGGAAAGGAACTTTTGAAAAGGGCATGTAGGGATAGAAGAAAAGGGAACAACTTTAAATTGAAATAGTGTAGGTTTAGATTAGATATTAGGAAGAAAATCTTCACTGTGAGGATAATGAGACACTGGAACAGGTTATCCAGAGAAGCTGTGGGTGCCCCATTCCTGGCAGCATTCAAGGCCAGGGTGGATGGGGTTTTGAGCAAATTGATCCTAGTGCAAGGTGTCTCTGCCCTTGACTTGGAAATATATCATGTCTAAGGTCCTCCCAAAGTAGCCTGTAATTTCTGAAGTTTTTGCTATGGGTTAAGTGATCCTTGTTGTAGTGATACATAAGGTAAACTAACAAAACATCCATAGTTATTTACAGCCTAAGCAAGTGGACAAGGGATCTGGGAAAGGAAGATCTTTTTATGGACAGAAGACCTTCACCAGGAACAGAGGAAATGGAACATCATATATAGGCAGCGTGTGGACATCATGTGATCAGGAATATGATTGGAAAAGACAGCTCATGGACACCTCACAAACATCAGACCTCAGAGAGATTGGTTAAGACCTTGACTTTAAAGACCCTATCATTAGAGTTGTAGCTATCTAGGCAGGAATAAACAGTGAAGTGTGTAAACTATTCTAAGGTATAAAATATTGTTGTTACTACAATAATAAAGGATTCTCAATCCAAGATTCCTTTTGCCTTCTCCACGATTCTCTGTGATTTCATTTACACTGTGAAGGGAGTCCGTGCTTGTTCACTACTCCTTGTCATTTGGCAACAGCTTTGATGAGGATGCTTCCTGAACCCCACCTTTGCTTTTGCTGGCACATCACAGAGAGTCTGGTTTCACAGCGTCAGCTCCCAGCACGGCTGACCTAGGGCTCACTTCACCAAAAAATGCCTTGTCAGACACAAGGGTGAAGAACAACGCATGCTGCGAGGGCCTTTGCATGTCTCTTATGCTTTATGGTCCAGCGCACCCCATCCTCCCCAAAAAAGGGAGCATCAGACAAACAGATTGTGTGCTGCCTCTTACTGTTTCAATGCTATGCAAAATGCGGTGACTTGGTAGGAAAATATCAGTCTAAAATAAAACAGACTAAAATGTTAGACAGTGGAATCTGCAGGACAGGAGGTCTGATGTGATGAAACACCTGGCTATGTCTGGGGACTGCTAGCAAGTGTCTGTGCTGATGTGCTACTGTTGGGCCAGGTCTGAGGTCCTGGACTGCTCCACAGGGCTTATTAATATAAGGCTGTTAAATATGATGCCTTTTTCAGTAGTGACTCCAACTTGATGGCTGAGAAGAGGGGCATCATTCACAAAGGTTTCCATTTCATTCCCCTTATAACTCAACTGCTCAGTTTTTCTGGGCCTTTACCTAACTGAATTAAATATTCAACTCCCTTTTTCACTTCTAGATGCTTCAGTTTTTATATTAATGATCTATGTGCCCATTCATTTAAATAATACTTCTGCCACTTAAAATAAATAGATTTTCAATACCATATAGGGTTGAGCTGCTCACTTGTGAATCACCTATGGAGTTAATGCTGAGATTTAAAAAATCTCTCTTAAAATAATTGTGGTTATTTGGCATGTTCATTGCAGAGTTCATATATGTCTTTCTGAGGAGGGGTTTCATCTGAGAAATCTGACTTTTTTCAATTTTGTTTGTTTGTGTGTGTGTGAATTCTGACATTGCAACTTTTCCAGCTGGGTAACTCTCAAATGTGAAATTGTTCTGCAGATGCCAGTGTTTGAGCTTAAAAGTATAAAGTGTGCGATATTCCCTCCAACAGTGACATGTCCGTGATCAGCAATTTTGGCAACCATGTTTGCTACAGGATCTGTAAAGTGAGAACAAAAGGGGAAGAAAGGTGGGCAAAGCGTATCTGAGATTTATTTTTGTTACGCATCAGTAGGAATTATTTTAAATAGTAACCCAGCCTTAAATTCATCACAGTTTATTTAAATAAAGTGCCATGCAAAGTAATGAAGGATGTTTTAGTGACTAGATCTATCACAAAGATGTTTTTGAAATGGTGAGAAGAAATTAGAAACTGGTTTTTTTTTGAAATTAATTATAAATTACTGTAAGTGGAACAGACAGCCATCATGCAGTCTGCTTCTGTCAGCTCAGTGTCCCAGTTAGTGTATAGTTCCAGGGAATGCCAAATTATAACTTGACATGAAACATATCTGAAAAATACATCTTCTTACAGATGTTATAAACTATGACAACAGGCTTGTATCTGGTAGTGCCAGAGGTGATGCTTTCAGCTGCAAAGTTAACAGTCTCTCTGTCTTTGGTGGAAAAATGATACAGTTCACTTATTTTTGTAATCGCTATTTCACATTTTTCTGATGGTGTGCTGGAGTCAACCCAACATTGCATTCTGTATGGCTTCATCTGGAAAATGTATTGCATATCCATGTCCTCTTCCATAATCATGCCGGTATTTTTAATGCATGGCTAAAGGTTGGGTATTTGCAGAGTTGTTCCCAGCAGAGGCCAGGTCCTGGAAAAAATTCATGCCAAGTCCTGTGGTGTGGAGACTCACCAAGAGGACACTCCCTGACTTGCTCATTTTAGACATAGATGCTGTCTGTAATGGAAGGAACAGAAATGTGGCAACTTTTCACCAGAGCTGCGTGAGGTACGGGCGGTGTGGCAGGCAGGGGGACAAGTCATCCTCTCATGAATGAACTTTGAAGTCCGGGATGGTAAAGGATGCCAACACCATATGTTTTCTTTCTTTATATTTTAAAGTTTTTCCACTTGCAGTCCTGAGTCATCTCCTCTGGGCTCCTGTGTCCCTGTACCACCCTCCTTGTGTTGGTCTGTGGTTCGGCAGAGGATCTCCAAAGACAGGGATGTGTTTGAGGTAAGGTCAGTGACTTCCTTATCAACTGTTAGGAGGAAGACAGGGGGCACTTGGTTTTATTCTCTACCAGAGCCTTAACTACCTTTGAACAGTCTCTTTCTTGGTGCTCTTTTTTGATGGGAGATGGTAATGCTGCTTTCCTCCCAGGGCCACAATGAGATTAAATGTTGTATGTGGAATGCATTTCAGGTCAGGCTTGTAAAGGTGCATCTGATATCTAACTGCTGGCAGTGCCAGGGCTTTTCTCTGCATATCTGATAACAAACAATTATTCTACTACCTGCTAAACAGTGAAGTCACTCACAAACACAATTTTTGGCTCGCCCTGTGGGAAGCAAAGTTCATGTTCTTTGCTATCGGGTGTTCACATTTCTCAATATCATGCACCCTGCCTTTGCTTTCTACTAAATACTTCCCAAAAGCTCTCAAGTCACGGAGACCCACAGGTTACCACATGCTACTTGTTTATTTAGTTTTTTTGGGGTTTTTTGAATGAATAGAACATATTTTTAAATCAGTAAAATAAATATCTACTACAATACAAAAAAATTTCTGGAGCACTTCTTGGAATACAAAGAAATTAAATACGCTTCTTGTAAATATTTCTTCCCCTTGTAGACCCAAATTATAAATTAAATAAATAAGAAAAACATAGATACACATGTTGAGATACAGCAGTTACTAAGAAGAAATATCAATTATTTCCACCTCTATCCTCATACTGCTTAAAGCTAATAATTAACAAATTAAATACTACAATACAACTTTTTCAACAGACAAAACTCTTGCTGCCTTGGACTGTGTTTGGATGCTCTATGTCTCATGTTAGCTACAAGGGCAGGTACCACAGATGCTCACTGTCTTAATTACACCAAATTCAGGAAATGGATTTTTCCCAGTGTCAGTCCAATGTCTTTAATTTTGTTTTGTTTAGGAAGTGAGACCAAGAAAGGAAATGAATGATTACTGTTATCCCTACTCTTTGAATGTATGCATTTCTGTGCGAGGAAGTAGTCTCACCGAATATACTAAGTTTCCCTCTATGTGTAAAAATAGCACATACCTACAAGGCCAAGGTTTCTTGCAGGATTTCTATGGGCTGGGGAGGGGGCTGAAGTGTGGTTTCTACTATCTGTAAAAGGTGTTTCCAAGAAACTCCTGGCCATGGCTCCAGCTTGGTTTAGTCATAGAGGACCTGGTGTTAGCAGGGTCACGGTGCTCAGGCTATTACACAGGGACAATGTGTCAGGCTCTGATTTAAAGGTTGGGTGGACCCCTGTGAGAAACCTGCTCTGATGCTGTTGAGGTGTGTAGCCCGCAGTGGCCATTGGCATTGCTCTTGCACGCCGTGGCAGGCAACACATGGTTAATACTGGGTCACCATTGCCACTTCCAGCATGTGGTAAACGAGGAACTGTGTTTCTCCTTCTTTCTCAGGAACATGAAATAAAAGCAGGAGTGCAGATCATCCCTGTGTCAGGCTGCTGGGCCTGAAGAAAACTCTTCCTTTGGTAAGGAAGAGTGTATGATTTCTACCTGCAAGGCTCTGAGCACCTCTGAAGGAGGAGCCTGTGACTGGAGCAGTGATAGCTGAATGAGGACTGACAGAGGTATTTCATGAATGTCTAGTACCTCTCTCTCATTGGCAGACTCTGGACGGACTTGGTTCTGACCCTATGAAAAGCTGCAGTTACGTTTTAAAATCAGACTTCTATCTCAATCCTTCTGCCTTTTCCACAAAATCTATCCCCACACCGGTGTCCCCCACTAGCCTCCTTGGAGCCACCAGGACATTTGCTCTGTGAAGCTAGTGTGCTGCTCCATTTGCTTTCCTCTCCCACGGACTTCGACTGCTCAGGCTGCCAACCTGCAAACCTTTCCTGTGTGCTGCTCCACCCCACTCAACCCAAAGACAGAGGACCTGGCTGCCTTTCCCTCAGGCCAGGTGGTGACCCCTGACCAGGGACAGCTGCCTGAGCTTCCTCACCTCAGTACCGTGGCACTGTGTATGATGACATCTCAGTGCATTTTACTGCATTGTCTTCAGGTAAGCAAGTTTCAGATTGGAGCTTCTTCCCTCTCCTTCTGTCACAGAGTAGGCCTTCTAATTTATGTTTGGTGCACTGGCAGTTAGATTAGAGATCATCACTGCTATGAGCAACAGGAGATATGCTTCCTCCAACTTTAAAAATCAAATTCTGTATTTAGGGAAACCATTGTCTTTTATAATAACCAGGGGAGCACTCATAGGAGTGACTGGTATAATATTGTCTATAACAGTGATAAAAACAGTTTTGTAAAGCTGTTTTGTTCTTTTTTGAGAGGAAAACCCAAGGGGTCCTGACCAGCAATTTCTAAATGAAAAAAAACAAAACAAACAAACATTTTTTAGACAAATTCCATTAAATCCATCTATTCATAAGCACAAATCTCCTAAATGCAAATATCTCATGTTTAGTCACCCAGTTGCACCATTTATATGTTTTCTTTCCTCCTAGTACTTTGTGCACTTAATGAAATACCCTCTATCACATGGGTAGAGGGTAAGTTGCTGACTACTACTTCACGTATAAGCAGGTTCTGTGGCAAAGTATCCCTCAAGGTTATCCAGTTGCTCATAGTTTGATCTGGCAGGACACTTTGAAACATCAATCCCTTGTCACATTGCAAAGTTTGGTACATATATTTGCAGACTTTCTCAGTTCTAGCTCATTGTTTTAAATTTTTTTTGCATCTTCTACTCCTGTCTTGAAATGTCAAAACTGAAGGAAAAAGATGTTTTTTTTCTCTTGATATGAGAGGGGAAAGACAGCAAGCAGCAATACACAGCAAGTAGATCCCTGGTTTTTAATGGCACTATGTCATTGATCTGTTGCCTTGCAGGAATACACAAACCTCTTGGTAGGCTCTTCTTGTTGCAAGTCTGAGCTAATTCAGACAGGACATAGAAAATGATGAATGGGCCAGGAGTAGCTTCAGCATCATTGAAGCAAGATGTAAATCTAGTGGGATGTTTGGGATGTTAGTATAATACAACAAAGAAAAGCCAGTGAGTTGCATCATGTCCAACATTTTTACCTTAGCCTTTCTCCCACTGTTCTGAGGTAATGGCATAATAAAAAGGACAATAAAAAGGATATTTTAAGAAAGGGTGAGCTGTGCTGTGTCTCTTCTTTCTTTGATCCTGAATCACGGCTAAAAGACCTTCTGCCTTTCCAAATGACGCTGAGCCTCCTCAGTCCGCCTCAAAGGCACTGTTTGTTGCCCCCAGGTACTCTGACTTCTTCTTGTGCTTCATCCACATCTTCCTTAGGAGGCTGGGTGTCCCACACAGGTTGCCTCCTGTCAGTGGTAGGGAAGCTTCTGCTCCTGCTGGCAGGGCCAGGTCGTACTCTGTCTTCCTCCAGCGCTGCCTGTGGCTAGCAAATAGAGCACAGATGTGTACAACGTGCATTTCCATGGCCCTTCTTCCCTGATTAGAGATATCAGCCTCTCAAAACCAAAAGCTTCCTTGTTTTAACCAGGTATGTCCATGCCTGGCCTGTCCCTGGGACTGGCAAGTCTGGAATGAGCAGGGGCTGTGCAGGAGAGTGGGTTTGGTTGCTGCACTGTGGACACTTGCTGTCAGAGTGGGCACTCACACAAGGAGATGGACTACAAGTGGGGCCACTACTAAGTGCACACTCTCCAGCACTTACCACCTGACAAGAAGCTCGTTGGTTGTCCAAGGAGAGAGCTGGGTCCTGGGGAACATGTGGCAGCACCCAGGAGGGATTTATGTCTCTGTACAGAGTGCACAGACACTGTGCCAATGAGCTTGTTGTTGTCCCCCAGGTGGCAATGGTGGCATCTCAAATACACAGATCCATGTCTAGGTTAACTACCTGTTACTGAGTGCTGAGTGTACTGAGTGTTCCTTAATTACACTGAAAGTCATTAAATTAATGATACTTTCTTAGCTACCCTAGGGCAAGCATTATAGACTTCTTAGGGGGAAAATATTCACATTTTGAATTAAGATGAGTTTTTTTCTAGTGATAAAACAGAGCTGTAACAGACGGCCATAGCTGATGATATAATCAGCATATCCTTCACCAATCTCGCCCTGCCTTTGGGAAACAAGAGGCGTGGCTTGGCTGGAGGGCTGGGAAGAGACTTACTCTTCTGTAGTAGTGCGGTCGCGTGTGGGAGAGCCTGTGACAGCCACAGCTTTCACTGTGATGTGGGCAACGGGAGATGGAGCGATCTGTGCGAGGAGAAAGCATACCATTAGGAAATGCCACCGATGAGCAGGGACACAGGTTCATCTGAGGAAAGGGGCTGTTCTAAGAAAATCAATAAATACTGTAAATCTTTCAAGAAGAGAAAAAAGATGAAAGGTTTGGCTGCTCAGCTCTCACCCACACAAATATCATTTGCTCACGTGAATGTTCTCACTGAGCTCAGCATATGACACGTATGAGCAAGTGTTACACCTCCCATCGGAAGAGGGAGGCTTGCAGAACTTTTTATTCCCTAGTTTTTATTTATGTTTAGCTTCCTGAGGCAGGGAGGCTCTGTGCAGACTGAGCAGCCTGCCTCCTGCAGCTCCCCACAGGCCAACCCTGTGGCTGCCTGGGAAGCAGCTGTCTCAGCCATCACCATTCCTTGAGCATTCAGAAGTGTTTGCCTGTTTTGTTGGGTGCTGCTCTGTGGCATGGCGGGGCCCTGGTTTTATTCCATTTCTACCACAGCCCCACAAGTGCCTGATCATTGATTGCCTCCTGGTCATACTTGATCATAAATTGCCTGTCAGAACTGAGTCACTTTTTCCCATAAACAGGTCACTGAGACTTGTATATCCTCCAAGACAGTAAGCTAAAGTGTTAGTTGCCCAGAAATAGAAAAAAATGTCAGAAATTGTGCTGTGGTCTCATAATTTCAGGCAATAAGCACACTTATTGATTTTACTGGCAATACTGAAGAATTTCTTTATATTACTATCACTACCATAACTGGTCTTAAGCTGTCTATGGGTATTTCTCCTGAGATTAGTCTGAGATTGGATATATTTAAGTGTGTTTTTCAAGTACCCCAAGAGTTGGAGATGTTCAAAATCACTTCTGCAAGCATCTTTTGCTATTTAACTGTGATAGTTATTGGTAGGTTCAATTAGTTTTGTTATACCAAGTACCATTAATTTTGACCATACTGTACTGTTGTTTTTTCTCAACTGTAACCCAGCTATCAGCTAGCAAGTGTGCTGCAGCCATCCTAAAGAGCCTTTGAAGCCATAAGGTTTTGATAGCATGGCCTGGTGTTGGCCAGAAACTTTTAAGAAGGTTTCTTTTGTCTTTGAAAAATCTAGGTTTTTTTAAATACATCATAAGGACTTTGATTTTTTTTTTTTTTAAGAAAAGAAGGGAGAGAGAACATTTTGGTAAAGGTGAGTCATTTCTAACCAAGATCTTTTTTTTGTCCAGTACAGAACAATTTTGGGGGTTTTGTATGATGATTTTCCCATCAATTATTGTAATTTTTTACTCATGTGATTATCATGTCAGGTTGGCATTCTGGAGAATACAAATTATTCCATGCTCGTTCCACTTTAGAAATTTTTTTCCTAATTCCCTGGGAATTCTGTGAGAAACAAGAGGCTAATTCCTCCCAGCTCTTGCAGGGGGCTGAGCATCCAGAACAGCAACATGCCTGTTTCCCTCTCAACACTCTTCCTGGTTCCCTGAGGCACAGCTATCCTAAGCCAGTCTCTGTTTCCAGCTAAGGATACTATGGTGTAAATTATGTTTCAAAGTTTTTACAAAGGCTGTGAAATCCACATGTGCTGCGATGGGCTGACATGCCGTTACTGTGGGACAAGCTGACAAGCACAAGTTCTTAAGATGCATCAGACAATGGTAGTTGGTCTTGCTGTATTTACTTACCAAAGATTTTCCATCCAACAGGTGATTATAGGACTTGGATGACTCTCGTTTAGTAATTCCCACTGCAAAGCATAAGGAACACAGTGTAATCTGTAATTATCCCATTGGCACATCATATACAAAAAGCCTCCTTCCATGCAGTAAAACCCAGATATGGAGCCCAGATGCAGGTTGTAGTTCCACTATATTTATTTATACCCGAAAGTGCAGAGTTTTCTTTACTGTGATGTCAAAGTAAGTGATTGTGGAATTGCTTGAATAATTCTCGACAGGCTCTCAAATGCTTGCTCTTAGGGTTTTCGAATGAGATGGTGAACTGTCCTCAGCAGACTGAGATAAGTGGGAATCCTTTCCCCTCTGAGAACACTCACATGTCTCTACGTGCAAAGAGTGGTCCCATCTGCTACTCCTCAGCAGAGGTTGGGTAACCCAGTTTTTGTGCATCTTGGAGTCCCCACTGCAAGTGTGTCTGGCCTAGGAGGTGGCTTTTTGGATTGCCCTGGGGAGTTGTTTGAACCTAGGCAGAAACGTATGTTATGTCCACCTCATCATAGGGAGGGATTTAACATTTCTGTCTTCTCGTGACTGACATCTCTCTGCCCTCCTCAAGTCTGGAGGTTACCCTCCAGTTTCAAGTGAGTGTTCAGCCAGTAACATATCCATGGACAAATGCTCACTAACATTCCTGCTAGCTGTGCCAAGGAAATTAATGAGTAAGGGGTGCCAGATTTTTTTCATGAAGCAATCAAACTCTCCTGTTTGGCTGTGGGAATGTGGATATCTTTACTGCTGTGACCAATAGAATATAAATAATGACAGCAAACTTAGAAATAGCCAAGGTTCTGTTTATAATGCTGTCTCCAGCATGACTTAGCCATTAGAACTGTCTTCTCCTTCTGGGGGCAATATTTGACCATGATAAATACCTTAACCAGCTTCTTGCTTCCCACTCCACCCCCCTCTAGTAATTCCATTAGGTACCTTACTGTATCACTCACGTCAAAGTTAATGCAATTACCTCCTCTCATCTTGCATATTAGGTACTAACAGTATTCAGCAAGTGGCTCCAGGCACCAGTGCTTCAGCTAATGTCCATATTTTTTCTTTTTATTTGCTCTTATATTGTCTGATTCTTCCCTTCAGCCTGTCCCTCTCCTTATTAGATACAGAAAATGTTCTAGCAAACCTTTAGCCAAGTATCTAAGCAAAAGTATGTCCTCACGGCTTCAGGTTTGTAGGTGTTCCCTTCAGGACAGTGCTGGCCAGATGCATTATGAGTTCTACTTCCAGAAGTGCCTTCCTGTATGCTGAAATGGACTGTCCCTCTGCTTTACTATTTATGTAGGATTTTGGATACTAGCAATAAAAATGCTGATGGCCTCATCAATGTTCTTTTACGTAATTTTGTTCTAATTCAAACCTAAATTTTAAGCTCTGCCCAATCACTTCAATTTTTCCCCCTGTGAGACTTGCTTCCCCCCTTTTTTTGTTATTTTTGGATTCTTACAGCTTTTCTCCTTTTTGCACCTGTCTGTCATCCTTTAGCTCTCATCTTCCCTAACAGCAGAGACCAGCAGGGCCTCCTTTCTCCCACTCTGGCTCTCTGCCATCCTTTACCCTGCACTTTACCCAGCCACTTCCCCTCTCCCTGCTCCAGCCCTGAAGCTCCAGTTCTTTGTTCAGGTATATCTAGACTCTGGTCCTGGTTTGAGATGTTTCCCAATGGTCCCAAGCTCAATTTCCTCCTTCTCAGTTTCCCAGGTCTCCTTCTGTTTGGTCTGTGTTCCTAATAGGATGGCTTATGTGCAGTGTGGTTGCAGACTGGTGATGTGAGGAATATGCACCTTCATACATCTGCTGTATAGATTCTAGCACCTTTTAACAGCTAAACGTCCATTTTCTCTACCAAATACATGCCATATGGGATTTTTTTAAAGGCTTATGACTTGACTGCATCTGGGTGGTTTTCCAAAGGAGAGCAAAAGATGTGGTTTTGATTAAAATGCCGTTCCTTGCCAAACTGGACAGCCCTGCTCCAGCTTTGATCCTCCAAATGTAACACATCAGTGCTGAAGGAGCTGAATAGCCACTCTATTTATGTTTACTCGTTTCCTTGGTTTTATATCGGCAAGATCTATTTTTCCTTCACGGGTTCTCACAAATATGTTGAACAAATTTTAGTTGAAAAAATTCAGGTTTGTGGCTGACATCCAGATTCTGAAATTTCATCCCAAATTATTTTATTCTGGCAAATTCTAAGCAACTGAGCAAGGATCTTATATAATAAGATGACTCAGGCAAACTCAGTAATTCACAGTTTATCATCTCTAAAATATTGTCAGGGAATGTTTATGACTGAATAGGGTGAGTTTATGCCTCCAAATAAATTGAGCAATGCCACGGTCATTATCTCATCAATTCCACCGGATATTTTAAGCATGGAATTACCCTCCGGGTAAGTAATGAAGTGCCTGCTCTGCTCCAAACTGGAAGACTGCGATGTCGAGTAGCGTTCTGAAGCCGCGGAGGAACAGAGCCGCTCGTGCGGACGTACCGTGCTGGGCGGTGCCCTGGGCGGCGCAGGGTCCCCGCTGCCCGCCCTGCAGGCGGCCCGCACCCCGCGCCTCCTCCTCGCTGTACAGCACCTGCACCAGGTCACCCTGGGCCGGCCGGCGGTCCGGGATGGCCACCACCTGCAGGGAAGAGGCAAAACTACCCCGTTACAATCGGCCTCGGGGATTGGGTGGTCCGTCGAGGTCATAAGGGAGCTGAAAGGCTGTTTGCTCTCGCCTTACTGTCATCCCAAAGGGATTTTGTCAGCTGGAGACTGAAATGTGGTCTTTTTCAAGTTCAGCTGAGCAGGATATATCTATTAGCTCAAATTTAATTTTTTGTTGCATCACGTCTTGAACAATAAATTAAACTTACACAATGCAAATTACAAATGCTATTTCCTCATGGACTTGCACTTTGTACCTGGTAATTGACTCCAGAAGAAAGGAGGCACTGGATAATTGTGCTCCTAGAGATTAATTTTCACAAACGTTAGCTTGCACAAATACAATTCACTGAGAGCCGCATCTTTGAATATCAAGCCCTTGTATCTTGAGCAAAGTCCCTGAAAACGAGTGTGAACAAAACCAAGTTCTACATCAAACACAACTCAAGCCACGTCACTCACTGTGCTGCCATAGGCAACTGGGTGGGCCAAAGCTAATGTATGTTCAAGAAAGCGGGAATACGCTTCAAGCAAGTGAATCTCAAGAAGATTAAAGTTCCAACAGCAGGAAATGAGTGTTTTTTACTTTCTTCTTCCCTGAAGACATACTACTGTTGTACAGAGAACCACTTATACAGGGAGAAGATCCAAACCAGCAAGGAAACAAGACACATAGTAACTTTCAGACTGTTTACTATTAGAAACACTTATGCTGATCTTATGTCGAAAGATGAGGAGAAAAGCAGTTACTTGCATCTAACTGATGACAGTATCTTGCCATCTACATGTTTTAGATATAAATACAAAATTATTTTTTTTCCAAGACAGAGACCAACAACTGACCAGCTCTCTACTGGCATACAAAAAGCCTTAGTTCCATCTATTGCTCTGCCTTATACACTCATGATAAAAACAAGACTGTATTCAAGCATGGCCCCTCATGCCAAATTGCCCATTTCCTCTAATTAAGTTTTAATTCAGTTTGCCATTAATCTGCAATATTCTGAGCATGTGATTTTTTAATGCAGACATAAAAAAGTACGCAAACCAATGTTTTGCAAAACAGGAAGGAAGCAAACCCCCAACCTGACAACTTTTAACTCCTTCATCTCCGTGTACCATAATGCGACATAAATCCTACTGACCATAAGGAGGAGGAGCAGAAACTGCCCAACAACAGGCAGAAACACTGCTGGAAAAGGCTGGTAAAGCAACAAAAATCTAATCCAAGGTCTAAGAGGGGTTTTTCCTAACTTTCTTGATTTTGACACACAGTCTAACATAGTCCCTCCCCTCTGTAAGCTATTTAAGGACAAGCCCAGTGATAAGTTAAAGGGACTATGGGTGTCCCTGAAGATAAGCATGTGCTAAGAGCGGCTGCAGATGGTTCCCAGCTCTACTAACCATGAATCTGGTCCTGCTGAACAGAGTCCAGCCTCAGCATTGCTCCAGTAATTCAGGTGGTTGTAAGAAGCCTCCTGTTGCTGCTTGAGCTGTCGGTATTAGCTCTCTCCCAGCTGCTCCTGGACCAGTTCCAGCACCTCCCCATCCCTCTGCAGTAGCTCCTTGCAGGCGGCAGGCTACTGTGTCCACACACATCCTGATCACCTGAACCTTGTAAACTGCTTACCAGAGGCATCACCGCCTTCACCACAACATCAGTGGAGACACCTGTCTTCAGTACAAATGTGATGAGACTATGGCTGGCAGGGCAGCCCTTGGAGCCTGCCTCATGTGACTTAATCTCTTCCAGCTTTCAAGGAATGCCAAAAAGCTCAGCTTTTCCCACCATCTCTGTAAATGTGCCCAGTGCTCTTGGTTAGACTCAGTCTTCATTGATGTGTAACAGAAAATGTCATCAACTCTCTGCTACCGAGACACCTGAGTTCACTTATTTTGCATTATCATGGAAAGAGCATCTTTGGAAATTAAAATGTTGGCTGCAGACATCTCTAATCTTGAAAATTCAATCAGTGTTAACCACCATGGACTCGAAACTTCACATTCTGCATGTGTGTTGCAAAGGATGAAATACGGTTTAGGGAAAGGAAGCAGGATTTTTAACTCTATTAATAGCAGGAATTATTTAGGCACATGGTTATGGCTTTCAATGTTCCTTGTTACGTGTGCTATTGGTTCAAGAAGCAAAACCTGTATAAATAAGTGACAGTCTTATTTTTCATTACAGCTGGAGAACACAGTGCAATTTCTACGGCACACCTTCAGTAATCATCTTTGCAGCATTTAGCTGCAACACATTTTGGGAATTCCTTATGTCCTAGTTCAAGACTTTACTGTGACTTTGGCTGCCTCACCCATTACTGTAATATGTAAAGACTTATCTAGGTCAGGAAACTAAACCTGCTGTAGCTTGGTTTTGATCTAAAGTGGAGCTGACATTTCTCTAGGGTACCTAGGGTAAGGCAGAAGGATCAGCTGGGAGTCACTTTTCTTTTCTAGACATACCAGGAAATTTAAATCTGTGTGAATGGCAGAGTCAGCCAGACTATGCAGAATTAGCAAATTGCTCTCTAAAAACCTCCTGTTTTTAGAATCTCTAAGTCTCTTGACTGGCTCAGTCTGTTTGCAGGACATTGCCTCTGAATTCAGAGCTCAGCAAAATCTCTTTTTATGGACTTTGCTGTGCACATGAGAGCACTGAAGCTGTTTGAATTAGCAGTGTTAAGGGGGACGGGGCATGAAAGACACAGCAGAGCTGCAGAGCAGCAGAGATGCTGTTCCAACTACCCTGCTCCAGGACCCAAAATCCCACCATCGAAACAGCAACCACCCAGAAAAGGTGACAATTAAATATATAGCTTTGGGGAAAACTTCGAAGGTTAGAGGCTGAACAACTAAGTTGAGACATTGCCAGATTTGTAGAGTTTAACTCTTTTTGATGGTCTAATATGGAGCTAATTTTTAACGTGGCAGCTCTAGAATGCACAGAGGGATTTGCCACTTTCCTTCAAAGTAGCCAGGTATTAGTTCTACCTAACTAATTAGTTCTACAGTTCTACCTAACAGATTTTGGGGCTAGAAGAGCAAGGGAAGAGAAAGGAAGGATCTACCATCACTGGAAATAACTTTTAATAGGACAATAGGAACTGCAAATAAGCATGTTGTTTAAACACCCTGCTTAAAATAAAGGAGATGTTGCCCCCTTTCTCTCACCCCTCCATGCATTTCACAGCCATGACCATGTGATGGAAGTTACCCCGCAAAGTCAGTCATTTGAATGTTAAATCACTTAATGCTACACTGCTTGAGTATTTCTGCTACAAAAAAAGAGGTCTGGCAGATGTCCACATTGGTTGCTATTTTTGTCTTTCTGAGGATTAAAGTTGTGCATCCACTGCAATCACCAGAGAAGAAGATTTCATGTTAGCTGAGGCATTTCTATGGCACTGACTACAGGTGCAGACGTAAAAGTGAAAAATAAATAATCATTCTGCTACTTTTCTGTGGCTCTAGAAATTGGCAATCACAACTTCCTCACAGGCACGTCTATTCCAGTATGTGCAATTTATTTGAATGCTTGTGTGTGAGCTGTAAGCAGCTGCATCCCACTGAAGGAGGGGAATGCACAACACTAATAGTTGACTATGCCAATCTCTTTGGTTTGAGATCCACCTTTTTTTCTTAGCTGGAGTTGCAGACCATTCCTCAAGCTTGGTGCTCTCACTGCTAATATGATGCTGCCTGCATCATGACTAAGAGCCAATCAAAGTACATCCTTAATTGAGGTCAGGAAAGCCCCAAAGGAACAAAAAAATCCTCTCAGAATACAAGAACAAGACAGGGGCTTTCTTATCTTATTTTCTTAGGCCTTTATGAGTATAGTGCTGCCACAGCAGCTGACCCAATCCAAATTAAATATTAGATGTTTCCATCTAGTAAAAGTAACAACAACAATCTGCTGAGATTTGGAGCGTCATAAAAAACATAGAGTTGCCCTTGATTTCAATGAAAGCTAGCTAAAAATTTTCAGCTAAACATTTTTATGAGAAATTTCGTAAAAAAAGAAAAGATAAATTATCTGTGCATTCTGTTTCATCAAGTCAGAATAATTTGCTTTTGGTTTGGACTTCTCTGTTGTTTTTACACTGCATGGAAAACAAAATATACTAAATGCTTAAGAAATAAGAATAGAGTATCTCAAAATGGCTTAGTCTGAGTATCACTTCAGGACACTGACTTTTATCCTCATTTGGAACAAAGAGTCATTTTGAAACTTCACCTACAGGAAAAAAAGACTTTCACCATTTGGGAAATACACACATATATAGTTTCTACCCAAAAATGACAGCTGTATTTTTGGCTCTTCATGGGTACCACTTCAAGCATCTTGTGATATTCTGGGATCCTGTAATCTGCTGTAATAACCAAAAGACAAGATGGGACTGAATGTGGTAAGATTTTTTCCAGAGCATAGGTAAGTGTGGTAAGCAGGAGGTCCTGCAGTTCTGTGGGGAGATAACAGAACTTCAGGAGTCAGGAGTACAAAGAGACTCTACAATTGAGTATGGGGGTAGGTAGCAGGATAAGGCATGGAAAAAAGAAAGGCCATGGAGAAAAATATTTCAACAAAGTGCTAGAGAAGAGACAGGTCTGTGGTGAGAAGAGTCACAAAACTTGTAAAAAGTGCTTAGATATGCAGAAGAGAAAGAGCCTGTCATTCCTGCAAATCAGCCAAGAGGATTGTGAAAGGGGTTGTGAATGGGTCAGGTGGATGTAAGGAGGGAAAACGGGCTCTGGAGACAAGAAACTTTACACCCATTTGTCAAAGCATCGGAACTTGGAAAACATTTTCTCAGAGAACGAAAAATGTTCAATTATTTTAATTTGAAGTGTACCTCATCTACAGGGAGTGGGTAAAGCTCCATGTGTGCCCTCTGTGGCAGTGCACTGGGGGTGAGTTGATGGCAGACAAGCACTGCTAATGTCAAGGGACAAGCATCCTCCAGTGACTCTCAAAGTCATCCTTAAGGGTTGAGTTACAGTCTATAAGTTGTTGTTTTTCTTCCAAATTCCCTGGGATAGTGGCTTCTTGATTAATGCATATATGTATTACTATGGTTACTTTGTTTTTCCTTTCTGCCTATCCCTCTGGCACTATTATTAAAGCTTTATGGATAAGAATTAAGTCTGATTCCCTCGGATGGCCCATGTTGATGAGCTGCTGTGTTAATTTTTACTATCTCTGCACAGCAAGACTGTATTTTTTCATTTTTCATTTCAAAGCATTTCTGTAAATAAAATCAGCTTTATAGAAACTCCCATTTCTGTTTCCCACCCCTCTCCTTGCATCAGACATCGATGCACTTCTTTGCCCTGAAAGACCTGCTTCCCACTTATCCACATCATTTTTAGGATAAGTGTAGTCAAGTATAACTATTAAAAAAAATTAAAAAAGGGAGAGAAAATGAGATTGTTCTTACACTCTTTGTTAGGATGTGCTGCGTAGTTTTGGCTCTTCTTCGGGCAGGACTACATGCTGCAAAAGAAGAACAGGGACATAGAACATGGTCAGCCTGCAGTGGAGATAAACACATGCCTCTAAAAGTTCTCTGTGAAAATACACTGGGAGCGCAGTGGAGAGAGGGGGAAGAGAAAGGGAGCTAATGAAAATTACTACTGAAATAATGCCCAAAAAAGTCCTTTTTAGTGTCATCTCACAGATCATGCTCTAGCTATCCAATACAGACATCCATGGGCTTGGGGCAACAGTCTATCCCAAGTTTCCGCACCTCTCCCGTAGGCTTCCAGGAAGAATCCTTCTCCTTCCTCAGTTTTGATCTGACTTCCCACCTGCTAATATTTCTGAAAGAAATGACTAGTGTTTATGTTAATTTGGAAAGTTCTATAATTTTATCTAGTTAGGGACTTTATCAATAAGCTCAAACTCTCATGTGACATTATTTAACTTTTACTGCATGATGTCCAAGCACAACATTTGTACTAAGCCTAATGTTTTTCTTTAGAATCCTCAAAATAACCCATTCAATTCTTTAACTTGGGAGACTTTGCTTAAAGTCTGTTTCTCAGTTTTATTTCTCAGACTCATGAAGACAGTGAAATCATAGAACCACTGGCCAATGGACACACAAAATGCCAGGTCCATAAGTCCAGTTTTTGACTGGACTGAAGTGATTGATTTTGGATGAGGATTTTATTGGACAAAGTGAAGATTATTTAAATAATTGTTGTTTGAATTAGAATTGAAACTGGCCTGAAAGGCTCCGTGATACTCCCCGCTCTCTCTCATATATTACCGTCCCCAGTGTTCAGGCTACAGGAGTACAGGATTTAGCAGCCAGTGACAGGAACAGGCCTGCAAAAACCTGCCAAATGTGGAGAATTAACTCCAATTCTAAAGGCTGACCCTGGGGGCAAGGCATTTGAATGGGGGTTCCCTATTCAGGCTCTATGTATAATCCAAAGGCTTTGAAGAGCCAGAAAGGTTTGTTATGAGATGATGGGTGACTCCTACTCCCCAGGTGAGTTTCTCTTTACATTGTTGGCGT
Organism: Serilophus lunatus; assembly: GCA_013399895.1. Taxonomy (NCBI): domain Eukaryota; kingdom Metazoa; phylum Chordata; class Aves; order Passeriformes; family Eurylaimidae; genus Serilophus; species Serilophus lunatus. Next base: position 512,298 of record VXBA01003169.1, read on the forward strand.
ACATTTAACTCCAAGAGTTGCAGTGCTTATCACTGCTACTTATTACTGTTTCCAGAGTTTTGAAGCTGTGGAAGTAGCTGGAGGTCATCCAAGGCTTCTCATTACTGCAGCCAAACTACTCCCTTCAGATGGCAGGAATAACAAGTGACTGGGCTTTCCAAGGCTCCAGTACAAGCAGAGCTGGCAGCGAGACCAAAGTCACCCTTCCTAGACAGCCTGTGTGTGTCTAACAGCCACTCCTCCATACCCCAGTGAGGGTATAAGTACTGAGCATTAGGACTTCACTGTCGAGAAAGTTTTGGCCTGTGATTTGCCTGTAGTGAAATAGGACAGGAACAGGGGAGGTGAACAGTTTTGCCCAGGGTTGCTGCGAGCAGCCCATTGCAGCACAAGGCACTTCCACACTGAACTCATCACAAGTTATCTGCGTGTTTAGAGCTTGAGAGTGTGCTAAGCTGTCAGTTCAATTACGCTCTGTTTTGCATAGTGTGATATCCTCAGGGATCCTTACTGTCTTCTCTTTAAGGACACATTTTATACTTTAAGCCATGGGAGTGTGGGATGAAAGCCAGACAAACATAATGAAGGTGGCTGTTTTTTTTCCCACTAGGAATATGTTGTAAGTTGTTTTTGAAGCTGCTTCAATCACCTCAACTTCTGGAATTTCATCGTGTGAGGACTAAACTAATTGTTCACAAGCAAAACACTCAAGTGCAAAAAAGTTTAGTTATGCAAGCAATTATCTTTTTATCTCTCTCATATTTTATGTATTTTTCCTGAGAGTGTGAGGAGCACATTTTATAGAAATTTCTACCAGAAGTAAGTGCTTTTATAGCTACTCAGGCTGGTGCACAAGGAACAACACATAAATTTGCCTAACAGTAATAATAAATTCGGTTATTCTCAGAGTCCATATGATCCACAGCCCAACTCACAGCCTGTTGTCCTCCAGAATGAGTGGCAAAAGGCTTACAGGGGCTGAAGAAAGGCAAGGCGTGAAAGGGAAGTCACATCACCAGCAAACATGCAATTATTTGAATAGCCATTGAAAGAAGAGTGAATCACAGAGGTAACCAGAAGTGACCCACTTGCAGGGGAATACAATGACAGCAATGCAAACACTGAGGCTGCAGGGCTGTCCCTGCAAACATGAATTTCTGCAGAGAGTGAGAGAAGGAAAGGAAGAGTGAATCCTTGCAGACGATGTATCTGTATGTACAGCCCAGTTTTCAGGCAACAAATACAATTACAGTGTTGTTTCACTTTATCATTTCCACTTATATTGCAAAATTAAGCAGCTGAAAGCTCATGCTCGCAGCTTGCAAGTAAAGATCTGATCTGGCCCCAGAATGTTTTCCCTGCTTTTCCCTGCTTTCTTATTGCTGAAATATGCGGCCATTGAATTTAAACTAATTTGTTCAATCAAATGCAGGCTGGGCTTTGTCCGGTTCTTACTCTTCATTAGAAGCAATTAATGTTAATCATGCATTCATTTCCAGGGCATGCCTTTGGAAATGGTCCACTTATTGAGCCAGCAGACTTAAATTCAACATTCATGCAGTTCACCCACTTCATCTGAGCTGCTAACTGCTCGCAGAACTTCATTCTCTTTTCTATTACACAGAATAGCCACACAGTTGCAAGCTGTCACTTTAGCAGTTACCTCATAGGTATAGCAACACCGATTCCAGATCTCCCAATTTTGCCGGTGCAAAGATTTTACACAGCCACTGTGTCGAAGCACCTGCACGGATTAGCTCGAGAAAGAAGCAGCGAGCGCTAAGCTGCCGGCAGAGCACGGCACGGCAGAACTGAGGAGCTGCTCCCTGCAAAGATTTCCCCTTTGCTAAACATCCCATCCCTCTGAAAGACAACACCGTTGCGGTTGTTCCATTTGGATGTACTCACATTTGGATGAAATCACAGTGGTGAAAACTTCTAAATTTTCATCGCTGCAGCTGTAAATCTGGTGCATTTTCCACGTCTCCCTACTGACTGCCTTTCAGCTTCATGCAACTGCTCTGAACTTCTGGTAAATAGGTTTCACTAATCCAATCTGGCTCTGTGATCATTGTCCAGATCTACAAAGGACAGACTGATGCTGTGATCTCATCTCATTCCATATTCTTCATTGCAACATTTTCTGCTCCCATCTGCCTTTCTATGAATAATATTAACACAAAGATTTAATTTAGCTGTTACTTAAGCCTCTACACAGATAGGAGCATTTTATTGTATGTCTCCTTTTACCAGTGTGGAGAACCCTCTGCAATACATAGCTAATAATTAAAGTCCAATCTATAGGCAAACAAATGTTTACAGAAGTACTGCAAGGATTTTAAAAAGAAATTGGGTTAAGTGTATACTTTAACGTATTTATCATAAAAATTTTCTTCTTCCATATAATGAGGAGCTGATTCTAGGTGTATTAAGAAAAGCATTTTGTGCTTTATCTTTCAATTTCAAGAACAAATGCCAGAATCCTGGGGATTTCAAAGGAAAATGTCAAATGCTGATGACTGAGAAAAGGGCACATCAGGCAGATGTGCATAACTCTCTATGCCCCCTAGACTTCTGTGGTTGCAGAGAGAGGGCAGGTGAGTCAGTGATAGATGGGTTCCTACATGACTTGATGTTTCTGGGGCCTAATCCCATATTTACGCACTTCAATAAAAGGCCTTCTTGCCAAAGATTTTCATTCCTTAATGCTTCCATCAGAAATTGTTCTTTTCCATCTCTGTGAATATCAGCCCCCTCAACTTCTGGTGACTTACTGCTGCCATGGGCACCTAAGACAGAAAATTTTGGCTTGCAGGCTCCAGCAACTGACGTAGTAGGAACACTTTCAAGTGTGAATAATGATATTAAATTATATCAGTCTAATGAATAGCCTTCATTATTACCACGTGTATGTCTAATTAACACAAGACCAAGAGCTGTATTCTCCTAAAATAGAGGTCTGCCACCAACAGTCACAGATGGAAAGTGCCAGTGAACACGGGCTTTCACTGTCGTATTGATGAACATTTCTTATTCCAAAAGATAAATATTGGTCCAATACACGTCCTGAGCCTGGAAGCACTTTGAGTGGAAGGTGTCGCTGTTTCAGGAAAACAATGAGTGAAGAGAAGCTGTTATTACTTGTCAGCTCCCAGGCCAGGCTGCTGCAGTCCAGGGGTAGCAAAGCCATGGCAGGGCTGGGGGGCCATTGTCCCAGGAAACTGTGCCGTGCTTGAAGCGGGCAGTGGGACGGCAATATAATCAAACAAAAGTTCAATTAGTTTTTGATTTATTGCACCACATGTTCCGCTTGTATGACTGATGTCATTAACATCAGGCTCGGCTGGGGCATTCATCTGTCCCTGCCCGGCTGCCTCTGAAGGCGCACACACTCAACAGATGGGGAGCTGCACGGGCGTGAAGGCAATTGTTTACCCCCCTATTGTTCCTGTGTCAAGCAATCAAACCAAATCCATTACCCGCCGAGAAAAAGATCAGCGCACCGTCCATTCAGCAGTGAATGGGGCAGAGGCAGTTATGCAGGAGGCTTTAAAGCTTTCAAAAGGATAAAAAAAAAAATAATGAAGACCAACACTGAATAGTCAATCAAAAAAAAAAAAAAAAAAGCTATAACAAATCTAACCTACCCTTTATTTCACCTTCAGATACTCAGGGTACTATGAGAAGAGGTGCACTTTTGGATTCGAGTCATCGTTTCCATAATTCTAGCTATGATCGAAAGATATTTTCAAATCATAAATGTGGTTTAACATTAGAATAAGTATTGGGTGCTTCATGCTGTTGAGGGGAAGTGGGGATGTGGACTCTCAAGTGAGACTCAAGAGCTTGTTACCAGCAGGCATTCACTGTGTTACAGGGCAGGTAGGATTTGAACACAAGGCACAGGATGCTCTGGGGATGAGTCACTCTGTACAGAGAGCTGATAAAAGACTCTCACATCACTTCCAGACAGAAAAATAGAGTTTAGGAGGGCAAATATAGTGTCTCTCATTGGGGACCCTCATCTAGGAATGAATTTTCCCCTATTCATGAAAGGGAGTTTGCTGCACCATTTTGTCCAGGTATTACAGAGTAGTCGAGCACTATGAATGCCCAGGGTTTTCTTAATGTGGCTTCAAGAAAAGGACTGCACAAATTAGGCTACTTTTTTGCTACCTATCTGTGAAATATTTTGGGCAAATGTCCTAGTTTAGCTATAAAATAGGTGTAATAATACTTGCCAAGGAAGTGAACTACAAAGGTCAGATGCATGCTCCCTGCTGAAGAATAGCAGGCAGTAAGTTTAGACTTGAGAGAGATACTTTCCACAATGCCCAACCTAGGAACTGCTTACAGAGTCACATCAAACAGTTTCAAATGGTATGTCTCTTCGACTCCCTACCCACCTAGCGAGCGTCCAGTCTGTGGTGGGAGAAGAAAACCAAATCATTGTTTTGTTCCTCAAACTACAAAAAACATCTAGAGACCAGGGTCAGGTATCTTCCTCACTGCTAAAGACAGTTAATAAGCAATTAACTTAATTCACATGGTGCCACTGCAGCCATGAGAAGACCCAAAGAAGTTTTTGCACCAGGGTGTGTCTTTGACTGAAGAATCCCAAGGAAACATGTGGAATCAAAATTCCTCACTGTGGGCTGTGATATAGCAGTTTAACAAATAGTGGAACACTCAGTGTTGACAGTAAGGGATCAGAACATTTGCTGGTGTGAGAATGGGGCAACCAAAGGTGAACAGGGACAACTGAGGAGGAGGAGGAGGAGAACTCAGGACACAAGAACAGACATATGGTGTCTGACAAAACACTTACCTAACCTTATCTGCAGGTCTGGGACAGAGAAGGTATTTGATTTTTGAGAATGTGGGTAGAAAGGAGAGAAAGATGTAGGAGAAGAGATGTTTGATGAGGCTGAGAGAAAAACAACTGTTGAAAACAGCAGAAGGCTCAGTGACCCTTGTAAACATGGCTGAAAATCCCATATACTGGTGAAATGTCCCTCTGGGGAGGTGGCAAGAGTGCTTTTCCCAAGGGCTGATTCTGTTAAGACACATTTAGAAGAAACAATTGTAGATGCCTGACCTCTTTATCAAGTATACCAGAGCTGGTAAGCTTAAAAGGAAAAAAATACAAAAAAAAATAAAATAAGGTTAGAAAAACTGTAATCAAAACTTTGAGTGATTTAAGATAAGTATCAGAAACTCCAGATCTTATTTATCTTGGCCTGCATGAACAAATTAATCCCTTTCCAGTGCAGCATTCTTCCAATGAAGTTGGTGGCAAGCATCCTGGTACTCTCAGCATAGGGAAGGAATATTGCCAAGGGATTCCCTGGCCCACAGAGGACAGAACTCTTCCCAAGGCAGTTCTCTGGCTTCTCCCTGGATCTTGTACCTCGTTGTGTAAGAGGCAAATCTAATCCATACTGAGCCACTTAAGCCTATTTCTTACTGTTAGCTGGGCAATATGATAAGGATAAACCCCAGATATTTTTGGAATAGGATTGTGAACTAGAGTGATGAACAGATAACAATTTAAAAATAAGATGGAATAAAACTGCACATGCATGCTGCAGGCATCTACTCTAAAACACTTCTGCGTGATGCAGTGCCAGCAGCATTTTTTGTGGGACGAAAATCACTTTGTTTCATTTTAGGACAACAGAATTGCAACTGCAAATGATTGAAAAGGAAAACTAAGATAAAAAGCAAAATATAACATGAGCTTTGTCATATATAATCTGTTATTTTTCTCTAAATGAAATTAATAGAGTGGCAGATACACTATTAATAACTTCACCTCACACTTGTAGCAGACTGCAAATCTAGTTCAAAACTGAAGTAGCACTGCATGGCTGAAAGGTCTGCAAATACATGAAGAATTTTCAAAAGTAACATTTCCATTTACATCTGGCTAAAATCTGCTGTAACAGATTTTTTCCCAAATGGGAATAAGATTGAGACATTTAAGAAACATTTTGAACTTTAAGTTCACAACGGGGGATCAGGAGGGAGATATGCAAGAACTGTTCAGTTTGAAAGGACTACTGCACAGACTTCTTTGCTAATTGGGAAAGGAAACACCCGTCAGACCTGTAAGCCAGGCTGAAAGCATCCCCCCACTAGTTATAGATATTGCAGAATCCTGAAAAAAAGGAAGAAAATTCAAATCTGATTGGCTTCTCCTAAAAAAGTTTCATATAGATAATTGAACATTCACAAATTTGCCCTAAGCTTGTAAAACACACTTGAGTAAGTCCATACTATGATTAGTAAGAAACAATGCCCAGCACTGCAAAGTTCAAGTCCCGCAGAGCTTGTGCCAGCAGAAGGGATTGCACTAAGCCAGTATTAAAACTAGGGCCAGGCTGAGCACGTGGAGGCTTAACAAGCTTCCATATACTGGTCATGTACTGGTAATCCACAGACAGCATTAAAAATGTCAACAAAGGAGCGATATGTTCAAACTGGGCTGTGACAACAATAGCTTATTAAGATGCTAAACTTTAATTACATTTGTCCTTGATTTATTAATTTTTCAAGCTAATTGATCAGTGAGGCCTTTATTCCCCTGATAAAGCACAATGACTTTTGGATGGGGCATTTTCAGCTCAAATTTTTTCCTTTAAAACATTTTAAAATTATTTTGACTATTGGCTTCTGCTATGAGCATAACCATTTTTGGGCCAACAAACACATTAATAAGAGCTTGTCCTGTGGTTCCTGGATTTATTATTTAGCCCTCTTGCTCCAACTGCATACTGTGTCTGACACCATATGCAGTGAAATCCACTGCTTGGCTAACCAGGCACAGAACACTTAGAATTTCTCCAATGGATAAGTCTAGAGAGTAAGGCAACGTGAACTTCACCTTATATGTCTCTAGTGTGTCCTCACACAGCCACCAAGCTCTTTTTGCCACGTGCAACACATGTGCTTTGTGGGGATGAAGGTCTTTGGAACATATCAGATGGCATTTCCTCCTCTGGCTCAAGTGCTGTGTGAAAATGAGATTAAATTTAAAACAAGGACCATCACTGTTGGCACTCAGAGACCCCAGTTCTAGAAACTGAGAAAATAATAAGTAGAAGCTTCACCAAAGGCACGGAAACAGGATCAAATTTGTGAATCCCCTTTTGATCCAAATTTATGCTATGGGCCTGTGTGAAGCAGCAAGGTAGCACAGAAGATGGCACTGTAACAGAGGAGTGTTTAGAACAGTGTGGGAGCATCAGTATGGAAACCAGTCTTTGAAATGTGGGAATTTTGGGGTAGTTTTTGTGCAACCATTAAATTAAATGACCTCAGAGATAAAAGGTAAGAGTCTAGAGAGTGGAAACTCGGAAACTCCCTCTGATGTCAATTATCCTAAAAGAGTTTTTGCAGAGATGAGACAGTTTATCTGATCTCCCGGCTGGTTTGGTCTTTGTCCTCTCTATGGATGCTGCCAAGAAAGAGTGTCAAAGATCTGCTGCAAGTACTTGACTTGTTTGTAGGAATCTGATTAAAGTAGATCACCTCAGATAACAAGAGGAATTAATGCTGCAAATACATAGGAGAGGATTTTCAATCGCATAAGCTACATAGAGGTCAGTACTTTTCAAGTCACGCAGCAGCTCCTGAGATCTCTGATTTTCGCAGAACTGATGATCTTTACTTGTCCTTTTCCTCTCTCCTGTTAGCCTTTACACTCTAGCATTTGCTTTTATTCATTCCATTCTACTTGTAATCTGTTCTATTGCTCTGTCCAGTATGAGGAAAGTATTGTACAGAGGTGCCGTGGGAGAAAGAAAACCAAACAGGAACAGGCAAGTTTTTTGTGGGCTTTGCAATGGACATGGTCCATTCTCCTTAATAACTATATAGGCTTAGATTCCTCATCCTTCAGGCTTTTACATCTTAGATGTTCCCCCTGAAGTCTATATCCTCTTAACTTGTCCAGCCAAAAGTAGTAGACTCCTAGATCCTAGCACTTCCACTTTTTCTCTCCCTAGCGTGCAACCATCTTATTTATTCATGCTCAACGTCTCTGCTGTGAACAACTGTATGCAGATGTGTGCACACATGTCAGTTTTCCCCAATGCCTTGCTTGCTGTGTGCAGGCAGATGTCTCTGGTGAAGGACATATTTAGACCTTTAGCACCCATCAGCTGCTTGTGCTGCCTTTGTTTGGCACGTTGACGTCTGTAGCTCAGCTCTGTTGGATAGGTCCCTGAATTGTGTTTTACAGTTGGTGACATGATAATTTCTGACATGAGAAGTCACAGTTACTCTACTATCAAAATCTGCTCACTAGCTCTGTGCTCTTGACAAACCAAGGAATCCTAATGTCAGGACTTGAATTTAAAATACAAGTACAGTAGGTATGAAGTACACTAGCTTGACCATATCAAGAACTAACCTTGGGAGAGGGCTACATGAAGGTTGTGGGATGTTATTATAGGTTGTCCTAACTGCCAGAAATGCAAATGGTGCCACTGTAAGTGTCTGCATGGGATCTGCACGCTCTGGAGGTGGGAGCAGACGCTGCAGCCCTCCAGAAGGGAACACTGAGGTGCTACTGCTCACAACACAGCATGGACACGGCTTCAACCCTTCCTGGGGAGGGACGATCCACTGAAACGTGTTACAGAGTCTCTGAGGTTTTAGTAGTGCAAGGCACATGCAATCCAGGCACTGTTTATGCTAATTCCCATTTCTTGATGCTTGGATAAGCATGTAGTGACAGCTTTCATGAGGCAGGGACCTGTCCATTGGAAAATGGACTTTGGCCACCAACTCTTGCATATAAACTACTGAGCAATTATCTAGTGGTCAGTAGCAAGACACCCTAGGTCTGTGCTGATGACCTAGAGGTGAAATTTCTTTGTCTGTCTGAGTCCCTGAAGCACTCAGACCCCTGATTGGGGCTGGGGGGGGGGAAGTTTTGATCTAAACCACCATTAATCTTTCTTAAGGTGAAAAGGTCAGAAGAGCAAGTTATTCAATGTTAACTGTTTTTATACGCCATCAAAAAAGCTTCTTTATTTCCAGTGTTGTCTTAAAATATACAGCAACACTTAAACATCCAAGCTTCCATGGTGTTTTTTTGAAAGTGATGTAAGCTTTTAGATAAATTACAAAGTCCATACATTGTCAGCCCCCCACAGCTGTGTCCATAGCCATACTAACAATGCCATACAATGTTTTCCTTAAATCCCGTAAAGCCAAGCAACAATGCCACAGAATGAAGCGATAACATACTAGAACTGCTGACAATCAGTCTTTAACGTGTGTTATCCTTTTGACTGCAGGTGTAAATCAGCATTTCAATGTCAAGTTGCTAATTTAAGGCTGTACAATCAAACACCCAGAGTACCCCAGAAAAAGCCCAAGTGCACTGTTAAAGTAGGTCAAAGCCACTGCAAGTCAGGGAACAGAGAGAAAAAGTTCCCCATTAATAAACCAGTTTGTCCTATGAGTGGTATATATATGTATGTAAAATGATACAGTAGTATTAAACATTTAACAGGAGACCAGACTACAGTGTCGGCACCACCAATATTCTGTCACTGCTCAGCTGACTTGGGTTGTGTATGTGCTGCCAGTATACATGACCACAGAACCAAGCTGTGTGGTTCCACAGGGTGACATGAATTGACATGTGAATTATCTCCAAAGGACACACGTCACGTTTCCTCTGCTTTCATTTAACTGTGCCACCTCATGGATGCACATTAATTTTTCTGCTTTAATTTTCATCTTCAGAGAAATAAGGAAAATAGAGTACATGTATTTTTTTGATAGAAACCAGAGAGTGAAAGTATTTTTTAATCCCCTTCTCCTATTATTAGGAAAGCAGTTAACTTGAGAACCTGATTAACATTCCATTGAGCTGTGTCAAATGGCTCTTCCTCTTATTATTTGGGCTGTAAACATTTTCTACCAACTCACTTGTGGCAGCTGTTTCTGTACAATGGGGAAAAAAAGAAACTGAATGGCATTTTAGTGGGTTATTTAATGGAAGACTGGAACTTGCAAAATATAATACTGTATTCACAAACATTGCATCTAAGCGAACTGTAGCCTTCTTGATGACAGCCCAGGCTCAGGGCTCTTTTTTTTTTTTTTTCTCAGCTTCACGGAGAAATTCAGAGCAGCAGTAGAAGCTTCTGCTTATTTCCATGGACCACCACACATAAAAATACACACTAAACATTTTGTAACGAATTAACCTTGCGTGATTTCTTACATGTACACTGCAACTGAATGTGCAAATAGAGCTGAGGCCTCTGCAAGTTCAGTCACTGACAGTCCCACCACAACACTTCTCAAAGAAAAATCTCTTCTTCTGCAGCTGGCCTGGTGGTACATCAAAGATCAAACCAGGTCTCAAGGCAGGATTAGCACAAGTGGGTTGGTGTGGAAGACCCTCTTCTCACTGCTCAGGGCTGACACTGCAGCAAACAAGCAGTTTGTGCGTACTGCTGCATGAGCTACAGCTCCTGGAGATACCAGGAAAATGGTGGCATCACTTTCTGCATTACTAGCTGGTGTTTGGATTTAAATTAAGTACCTTTTTTGTTTAGGAAGCACACAGGGACGGTATGAGAAAAAAGTGGAGACTCTACCTTTAGGCCTCCTGCTGCATTGCATCAGGTTGCCCTTGTCCCTTCTGCACAGACACACTTAAATGCAGTGATGGATTTACTAGACTGGAGCTGTTGAATCCAAGGCACATTGCATGTGTCCTTGAGCACTGTGATGCTTAAGCAGATTTACTTGGGGGTTATGGAAAGGGCCTAGACAGAGCTTGGCTGTGTCCCTTAACCCCTGCTCTTTCTCATCTCTTTCTTCAGGTCTCAAGGGCATGGAAAGCCAACCACAAGACAGAAGATGACAGCCTTGGCACAAGATGGTGTAAAGAAGAATGAGCATACACTTACCTACCTGCAGTTTCTCCCAAGTTTATTCACACAGGAAGCTGGTGCGAGGTTTGCAGATTTAGGCATGTTGGTTACATATTTTTTGCTTCATTCTCTTTTCGCTTTAAATGTCGGTAAAATCAGCACTGGAATGGGAAGTGGCAAGGGAAAAGAGGGGAAGGAGAAACTACTGTACCAGCTGCTCTCATTTCTATTAATCCCAAGCAGACATGCTGTGAGCTCTACCTTGTGAGGAGAGGGGGGTTTGCAGTTATGTACTCCAGGTAAAAATATACTCACTGGTCAACTATTTTCACCAGCAGTCCCTATGCACTTGTTCCTAGTTGTTCCCCAAAGGTAACCTTATCAGTGTAGATGGACTGAGTAAGTAATGAGATGCATCAGGTTTTGACTTGTTTGCCTGCACAGAACTCAGAAAATACAGAAAAGAGAAACATCAGATGAACATCCACAGCAAGAACTATGAATGTGGTAACTCCTACTCTAACAGGAGTCCCTAAAACCTCTTCAAACCATCTTTTTGTCATGACTGAATGCTGACATTTATGCTTACTTAAAACCTATTCAAAAACCGTAATCTATATAAACTGGACATTTGTTCTTCTTTATATAGAAACTGACAAATCCTTTCATATAGTTACAGCTGTTTAAGGCAGAAAGGAAGTCTTTGACCCCACAAGGAAGAGGAGTGACTCAATCAAATTCTATTGCTAGTAATATGACATACAAGGATTGACAGTGTTGTCATGAAATACATAATAATAATTACAACTGTGTACTGACTAAGCAGAAACAGTCTTAAATGTTCACAGAAATACCGTGCAGCGGTTTGGATACTTTTATTTCTGGAATGCCTCTACCATTGTTCTCTGTTCCCACCCGTGACAGAATGGCTTTGGCTGCACAGTGCCAAGCTCACCAGGCAAGTGACTTTGCAGGAGGAACCATTACGGTCCATGAAGCTAGCAAAACCTTCCTTCTCCGTATGGCTTTGGTTCATAGTTACATTGTAGGATTGAAGTTAACATGACAGAGTTAAACACTGCTCTCAAACACTTTCAAACAAGCTTGTGTTTATTTTTGTTATTTGCATTTCAGCATTATGTAAAGACAATAACGAGATTCATTGTGGAGGGCTTGAGTAACAGAGCAGTAACAGGAGACACAAGAACAAGCTGCCCAGATTTCACACATAGGCCCAATCACTGCTGGGCACTCACAATTACACTGTCACCCCAGCTCCCCATATAAATGCCAGACTCATGTGCAGAATCATCACGTTCAAAGACACAGATACATTTGATCATGTAGGTTGTTTACAGAGTAATTTAGTAAGATAATACAAGAAGACCTCCATGTAAGTCTTCAGTTACAAATAAAACTACAATTACCAATGAGCCAGAGTGCAACTCCCTGTCACATCATCACAATTTGAAAGACATCACTGTGGAGTGACACAAACTCCTGTGATTTTTCCTTGGAAAATTTGTACTAGTAATTAATAACTGCTGGTATCAGTGAGTGAGATTTCACATCCAGTTTAAGTTAGCTGAAGACTCTGATGCTGTGAAGGGGTGTGGAAAACAGAAATGGCCTTTCTTACAGCACCACCTGCTTATGTTGGGTTAGCTTTTACATCAAAACCTTTACCTCATCTGTAAAATGTAGTATAGGAGGTTTAATTTAAAAACTAGCATGAAGTCTGAGTTACCTGGTATAGGAAGTTAAGTAAGAGGTTCTGTCTGTTGAAAAATGCAACCTTCCAATAACTGCCCTACTGGCAAAAATGGCAAACAAGTGTGCTGGAAGGAAATACGCTACCTTCCTAACTAGCCCATCAAAGTGGTCTGCTGCAGTGATGAAGCCATGTGCTGCTCAGTTCCCCAGAAAGTATATTCTCCCCAAACACAGCATGACTGCCATGAATTAGGCTCCCGGACAGCCTGGAGAAAGACAGGAGCAGAAAGACAAAATAGGCCAAAAGTCTATCTAGAACACTAGAATGGTTTGGGTTGGAAGGGGTTTTTAAAGCTCATCTAGTTTCAACTTCCCTGCCATGTGCAGGGACACCTTCCACTAGACCGGATCGTTCAGAGCCCCATCCAGCCTTCCTTTGAACAACAGGGTTTGACAAAACGTTTTGACAAAACTGCACTTTTTTTTCCCCCAAACATGGGAGCTTTGGTTAATATTACAAAGTGAATCTCTTGCTATTACATCGGCCTTCATGACAGAGGTACTTGTGGACAATTGCAGCAGAGGAAAAGCTTCAGGAGGACATGGGAATCAGATGTGTATCCCAGCACAGGCTGTGGCATAGTGGCAGTGCAGTCCTATGGCCACGAAACCTGTTCTGTTGCTAAAAACAACATGCCTTCTACCAGTATCTATCCGCCTATTTTAAAAGCACTAAACCAGATCCAGTGTCAATATCCAGTACACATCTGTCCCCAGATTCTAGGACAGCACTAGCTTGATCAGACAAACACGCAAATGCAGAGGGGAAAGTACAGTATTCTACTTCAACAGGGTGAGTGAAAAGTGCTCCCTCCCCAGCAGAAAGAAATAAGCACACCAGAGGTTGTGCAGTTCTTCTTGCATTTGTCTTGTGCTGTGGTAGCTGCATGAATCAGATGCTGAAAGAGTCCAACACAAAGCAGAATCTGATTTACATGAACTGGACACACAGAGCCATGTGAATTTTTCAAAAAAAGAAAAATAGTATTAAAATTTTAGTTTCATTTCTCCCTTCCCCACTTCCCTTTCTCAGTTGACAGTCACCCAGCTGGTTAACTGCTCTGAAGGTGCATGCTCATTCCCACATTTAACCACTGCTCCCCATGGGGCACTGTGCAGCCATATGCTTCACCACCACTTTTTAATATTGAACCACAGCACACAGCCACTTCCTTAAGCTGGTGGCTGTGCCCTGAGGGACAGCACCTGCAGGAACACAGCAGAAGCAATTGATTCACAGCAAAGTGAGATACAGTTGAGAACTTCCTTCCACAGAACGCAGCAGGAAAAGAGAGCTGTTGCCTCTAGAGAGACAGAATGACCATGCTGGATGCTGTCTTGCTGTTACATGATGCCTGCTGAGCATGTGACCATGTTTTACTCTGGTTTTGCTCCTCTGATGAACATTTCATAGAGATCTTAAAAGGAAAGATAAATATCTGACAATACGTGTCAGAATTTTAACTGAAAACACATTTTCAGGAAGCCTTTCCAAACAACTATGGAGCGTGTAGGGGTTTTTTCTTAGCAAAACAATAAAAAAGAATATCCCAGCTCAGTAACCTTCTTAGCAAGGCTAGATGGTAAAAAGGCAATAAGCAGAAGAGAATACAGTAAGCTGACATTTTCTGCAGGGAACTCTCCCTTCCTAATTAAAAACAATCATAATTATTTCATAACTAGCATTACTTTTCAAAACAAAACCACAAACAATTTAAATAGAAGCATATTTTGCAAAATGGTTTGGAATACCCCTTAAACATTTTTCTACCTCTGACCACCTCTAAGGCACAAGAAAGCCTTCAGTAATGCAAAAAAATCTGCTCCAACTTCCATGCAAGTCAATATCACAGACTACTGAGCAAAAAAGAAACCACAGTCAAGTCTTCACTTCAAAGTACTGCTTAGTTAAAGATTAACTATGTGACCTTTTTGCACTGTACAATGGAACAGAAGCCAAAAATACCCAAGTTCTTCCATGCTGTAAACAAATTTAGCCCCATATCTATAAGTTACCTCTGTGTTAGAATAGAGCACACTTTTCAGAACACAATATTTAAGCTAATAAAGCTTCATGGAAGCCTCAAAGAGGGCAGATAAATCTTCTTCTGTTTGGGCACGTGGTGATAGCTTAGTCACTCTCTCCTGTAAGATTAAAGAAAACCTAAATTACAATAGGTTGCCAATAAAATTAACCGAACGGCAGCTGAACTCTGTGTCTCTGTTCTAACATCCTTTACAGAAAACAAAAAGGTTTTGCAAATCAGTAATCAAGTAATTAAGGTTGAGGCATCATCAATTGTACAGTTCTTTCAAGAACAGATTAGCTAAAATTGCCTATAATTAAATACAGAGAAGCAAGTTTAGAATGCTGTTCAGTTGCAGAGTCAAGCAGAGTGAACAGGGGCCTTTTCCATGACAGATGTCAGTACACTGGAGGATATTATCCTGGGAAAACAGTACAATTTAAAATCCACTTGCCAGCATTGGAACTAGGAGTTTTAGGGACCAAGACTTTCAAAATACATTATCTCTCAAGGCCCAGGAACTGCCGTAAATGGGCAAACAGTGCTTGTAACTCAGACTCTAATAAAGAGACATGGCAAGACGTGGTATGAAACTGCTTAATAAACACCCCAACACCTTGGAAGCAGAGCACAAAGTAATTCTGGTTGATCTTCATTTGGACAGTAATCCAACAGAATTTGCATGTGCTGAAATACCACTGACTGAACTGAAACTCAGGTATGTGCTTCACTGTACTGCTTGGCAAAATAGCCATAAAGGCAGAGGTGGCAATTCAGAAAAGTTGCACACTCAGCTGAAAGGGCCTACTGTTAATGTTCTCCTGTTGATTATGATTAGCACTTTTATGCTTTCAACAACCAATGATGTTAGCATCCATTGAAATATTGGGGAGAATTAGAAATATCTGCACAGACAGAGGCCAGGGGTACACTAGAAGCACATTAGATGAATGCGGTGTATTTTGGCACAAGTGAGTTTCTTCTGCCATAACATGTTTCAACATCTCCCTTGTGGAAGATGCTGTCTCCAGCTTTAAATTTCTTCCCCCTTTTTCACATGTGAGACAGTGGATGTCATTTGCTAGGGTCCTTGCCTCACGCACCAAGCGAGATGCTGGGAAGGGGCTCCTCCAGCCCCGTGCCTGGGCGGGAGGCTGAGCTCACACCTCTGCCCAGGGTGATGCCGCAGTGCAAAGCTGCAGCCGCTGCGCTACCCCCTCAACCCGCGGGGGTGCGATTTGTGGGCACGCTGGATGTGGTGACGCTGCAAGAGAGGCCACCACCCTGCAAGCAATGTGAAATATTGGTCTAGTATGGTAAGGAAGTCAGCTGTGAGGTAGCCACACTTCATAATCATGGTTAGCGTGGCTTGCGATAAGTCTGAAAAGTGCAGCTTTGTGTGCATCATTTTACCCACAGAAAAACCTTTGCTGCTGCATAAGTAGCAACCAAATGGTACATCTTGCCCCATCTCTGACCAGCACAGTGCTGCTACACACACAGATCCAGCCAAAGAAAAGTCTAAGATTCTTCTACGCAGTTTTGAAACCAAATGGAAAATTCAAATAGCACTAGGGCAAAAGTGTGTTGTTTTTTCAGACTCATAATATGCAAAATATAATATCTCAGTGCTCAAATATTCATAAATTCATCAGGCTTACATTAGGATATTCTGGGCCAAAGTACAGTTGTGTGGCTCTGTGCACTGAGATGGCCAGAGTTATCTGTAAAGCCACACTGGGTGACAGGAGAAAATCAGCCCAACAGACTGTAGCATTTTCCAGATCTATTGACAGAAGGCTGCAAATGGATGCTCCTCCTGTGTGCCTCGACACAGAGGCACCAGCACTACCCTTCACAAGCTTGCTGACATTTGCTGGTGCCCAGACAGCAAGGCCCTGGCTTTCAGTCTGACTCAGTGCATTCTGATCTAGTGCCAAAACCAGGCAGCTCAAGGCTCATGACTGGTTCAGCCCCATTGTGGCTGCCTCTGGGAAGTCTGCAGGGGTGGGTGGGCCAGAGAACAGCCTTTCCACCCTCTCTCATTTTCCCTCCCCTCATCTCCTCTCAAACATCACCACAGGGCCAGCCTTCATGCAGCATCTTCTGCCAGAATCACTGCTGTCTGCAAATAGGACCAAGTTCAATTGACTCATTTAGGAAGGAAAATAAAATCTGTTGTGACTTCAAGCATAGATGTTTGTCCCAACAGAGTTCCCACCTACATTCTAACAGTGAGATTAGTTTTGTTTGTAGCCTGCCCTTCACAGTGTGGAATAAACTCTGCACGTTATCAGTGCTATCACCACTTCACCACACTGCTTTGGGTCAGTGCTGTATTCCAAAGCAAACTCACTGCATCGTGAAAGGGGAAAAAAAAAGTGACAAAGATTAAACTGCATGGATTAACTCTGTAGGTATTAACAGACTATTAAGGAATACTAATACATTTTCGCCATGTTACACCTCATGTACAAAAATAATGGTTGAGAAAATATCAGGTCATCTCATTTTACACAGCACAATTAATCTTCAAGGCCACAAGACCATAGTAAATTAATTAATAGTCAATTTGAACTAAGCTAAAAAACAAACAATAAGGCCCTTCAACATCTTTTGAAGAAGAACCTCCCCCCTTCCCCAGCTCTGAAAAATTTGCTCTCAGTGAGATGTTTTATTTGTGATGATCTAAATCTAATTGTTTTAAAGAAACACATTTATCAAAACAACCCCCTAAAAATGCCCCATAACAATTTATATGCATAACCTATTTGATGAGTGCTCAGAGATGTTAGTTTTCTTCCTGGCTTTGCTACCAGCTAAATAGTTGATCCTAAATAGTTGCACCTTTGTGTCATTTTCTCAGGTATAAAAGAGGAATATTAATATTTACTGTCAATATAACTGTTCCAAGTTGCTCTGAGATTTATGATTGAGAAGAACTAGACATGGTAAGAGATCTACTGTAAAAAGTAAATAACCTTTCGGCCTACAAACTTCTCACTTTCTCTGTAGTGTTTATTTCCCTTGCAGTTTAGTGGAAATAAATACTAAGTAGACAGAACAGATCATAACACATGAATTAAACTGTATTTTTACAGGGGAGACACTAAATTTTGCTTTTAAGAGTCGTGTGTTGCTTTTTGCAGTGTCTTTGTGAGCACTGAAATAATAAAGGGTATTACAAATTTAATCTATATCATCCCAGGGGACCTTATTTCAAATTCAGATGGGGGTCAATGGAACAAAAAAGCCATCTGGGAAGAAAAATACAACTTCTCAATATGGAAAGTTTAATGCAAAGTGAGCTTGGTCATTCTTACCAGATAGCACTTGGTATTAAGGCTGTACCTATAACCCATCTGCATACATAATTAACAGAGATAGTTTTTAAAAAAGCAGTAGAAAAATCAAAGGTCTATGAAAAACATCCTCTTTTTTAAAAATGTGACATTTAAAAAAAGCCCCAAACACCTAGCCATTTTTTCTGTCCATGTGAAAACCAGACTGCAGCATGCATTCCCTCCCACTGAAAAACCTAAACTGTGGTGTGAAATAAAATACAGTTGACTGTACATAATTTTCTCCACTTTAATTGTTTTCACGTAGGAATAGAAATAACACTTGCTTGAAAAGAAACACTTCTGTTTTTTCCAAAATCTGTTCTATTTTATTTGACAAGAAAAACTCTTTTGCTTTCCGTCTTACCTGAGGCAGAGTGCCTTTGACTAATGCAGGGATGTCTGCTTTGGAATAACCAATTGCTGCTAAGCCATCATCAACATTCAGATCAAATAGGAATTTCCGGAGTGTGTCTGCCAAAATAAACCCTGCATCTTTGATTCTGGCAGTGCGGATGTCAGCTCCTAAAATAAGACATAATGCCTTGACTGTAGGATGGAGAGAGCAGAGGAAGCCTGTTCTGGACTTAATTTAATCATAATATCAGCTGAATACATATCCATACATAGCAGTCACAGCCCTAAAAGCAACATGAAGTAAAAAGAGGGATCAGTCTTCATTTTAGTTGGAATAGTTTGTGAAAGGTGAAATAAAACAAGATCAGAAGCAGGTAACTGCTGCCAAGAAGCCTAACTGCCACATGAGGATAACTTCCTTTCCCTCTGTGCTTACAGGGAGAAGCACTTTTCAGTCTGACTAACTGCTGGGAGGAAAGAAGCTAATGCATGAACGTCAATGGTATTTATTTTTACGGACAGTATGCCAAAAGTTAACTTCATTTTAATGCCTGGAGTTTGCTGACATCTAGAGGACTGTTCTGTTCAATTACACTAGACTAGAGCATGTAGGCTGAAAAAGGCAGGGAGTGTTCAGAGGGCTGAGTAATGTAAGTGCTGACTTTTGTAGGATAATGCAGAACTGAAGAGGAGGAACTGTTATCTTTGAAACATCTACAAAACAGTAATGAAAACATCAATATAAAATGAAAGATGACTCATATTTCTCACAGAATATCTTGCTTCTCCTTCTTCAATGAATGGTCAGGAGTTACTTAGAAGTACTACTAAAAGCATGTCCAGTCAGAAGACACAGGTTCCTCCATTTGACTTCTTTTCAAAGAAAGCCAAGCTAAATTGGTTCTCTGTGTAACCTCAATGATGTTACACCAGAACTATGTTAAGTGCCATACTGAGAGATGAGTAAGAGCACTAAATGGCTACAGGAAAAATATTTTTTGTGATCCTCACACAGTTCAGTGTAACATTCAAAGGGAGTTAAGTAAACAGAAGACCTACAAGCTTATTTGAAGAGCTCAGATATTCGGGTAGTAAGACTGACAGTACCATAGCAGATAATGTCTGGGAAAATTGATAAATAAGATATGACAGACCCGTGTAAGAAGTCTTGTGCTATTGGGATTATGCCACGAAGCCTGAGTTTATCCTGGGTTTTGCTATGGAGGAGTAACTGAGACACAAACAAAATATCATCAGAGATTAAAGGAAAAGAGAGGAGGGTAAAAAATTACAATAAGTGTGACAGGCAGTTTTAAAATATTGTTATAGTTTTAGTACTTTCTTTTTGCTCAACCTAAAGGATAATCAGTCTTTGATTGCACTTATAAAATTTCTGGATACACGCACACCTATTTGAACTATTTAAGAATCCAACAAGGGAGGTGTTAAATTTTTCTGGTTGTACTCAAATTCACAGATGTACATGCACACAACATAACTATTTAGTAATCTGTTTCATGTCATAAAATACCTTCCTAGTCATTGCCTTTGGCAACATGACAGATTTGAATCAGCTACGGTAGCCAGTTGGACTCTCGACTGGAATCAGAAGTAAACAAAAAGTAAAAAATGGGAATTAATACTTTCAATTCCATGTGACATGTTTTTGACAGAGTTCCTTTACAGAAAGGCACACAATGACATGGTTAAAATTTCTATTGATAGAATTAACAGAACTTTTAGAGACAGAATTTATGGCAGCAGTTAATACCACGTAACCTAAAGAAGCTGCTTTTCAGCCACTTGTTTTAAAATCAAGAGCCAGAGTTCAAATTTTCTGATATGCTGTGGTGACCAGTTATCCAGAAACAATTTCTTTGGCTAATTTTAGTTCTGTGTTATTGCTGTAGGAGCACAGATGTTTACTAGCTTAGTATATGATTCCAGCTAGGTTTGTGCTCTGGTGTTTGACCATAGGCAGGACTGCAAACTTTAGAGGAAGCCTGAACAACCCCACAGACAACGTTTATGAAATAAACGTAACTTTCCCCCAGTGTAGTTTTTCTGACCATGTTGTTCTATATCCTCTTTGAAATACTGTGGTATTTTCACACTCTATATAAAAGTCTCACTCTTTCTTGGGGGTGCTTTCAGATTACTTATAGGAGCAAGACATAGATGTGACTGGAGTGCTGTAACTTGCACACAGAAGGCTGACCATACAAGGGACTGAACGTAACTTTTCCAAATACCAGGAGAGTTGGCCTAACCACTTTCCCTCTGCTCTGTGTGGTGCTGCACATGACTGTGACTGCTCCTTAGCCAGCATGACTATTAGCAGCAGGTTAGCTACAACACAGAGCCTAGTGCAGACAAAAAAACCTGATCTTAGACATAAATAAATTAGCTCACTGCAGAGCCACGCTGTCACAGCTAGAGTGCTAACAGCTCTGAGATTACATCACTGGAAGCTGGTTTATTATACACTCATGCTGGGTGTGCAGTAAAGAGGTATCCTTTCTCAAGGACACCTTTTGCTGATCGGTTGCACAGATAACAAAGCACTGTATAAAAAGGTAGCCTTTAAATAAGGTGTCAGCTGACAGCATTTTTTTCATTCTGCTAAGAAGCAGAAAAGGCCATTTTGTTCACTAATCCACTTCTTAGCCATTACATGTGCCCACAGGAGAGTTACTCCATGCTTTCCCTTGACATCAACCACAGAGAAATTCCAATACCTACAAATAGGCCTACATCAGAAAAACTGAAACCCAGAGATGTGTGCCATGGAAAAAGAGCAAGAGTGATTCAGAACATCACTATTCTAATTCATTGCCACAGCAGTGAGTTTGTTAGACAAAATCCTTCCTTTTAGCTAACTAATGCACCTGAGTACTTGTTCATTTTATGGTAACTACTCTCCAAGAAATACGCCAACTGCAGCCACCCTCATTTGATTTGTAACAGACCTGTAGTTCATTTCAGCTGTCCCATTTTCTAGCCAAGCAGGAGATTCCTCCAGCTTGCTCATCTAACCACATCATTCAATATCAAAATTTAGCATTATTCAACCTAACTTTGCATTACACATAACTCCAGAATCTTGTTTTCTAAAATTAACCCCCCTGCAACAACCAAGGACAATTTCTTGCACATTTTTTTTTTCTGTCTAAACAACATTTTTGAGAATTCCATTTGTACACTTAAGCTGTATCCATAGAGATTCCTACCTAGAATCTCTGCAGCTTCCAAGTGCCGCTCAGGATGTATCTGTGCTGTGAAAGCAAACACTGCTGGGGATGTCAGCACCACAGAAAGGCCATGTGGCTGGGGGAAAAAGAACAAAATCATATCAACAGGACACATACTTTTAACCTCAATATGCATTAATGTTCATTAATGACAGATAACAGAGAACTGAAATGTATAATACAAAACCAAAGATAAACCAAGTTTTACCACTAAAGAGTGATCCACATTATAATCCTTTGGCTTGTAAGTTTTCACCAAACCAGAAATAGGGTAAGACATTCCATGGCTAGAACAGAGAGTGGAGAGAAAGTGGTTAGGTGAGCTCTCCTGGTATTTGGAAAATTTGTGTTCAGTCCCTTGTGTGGTTAGTTTTCAGTATGCAAGTCTCTTCTTTCAGTACAGTACAGTACTCAAAAGGTATTGACATGCAGCTACGGTGTGGATATTGGATAGACAACCCTCACCCCTCTGCAGCTGTAAAACAGTACCTCCTCACTTTGAGAGTGTGAAGTTACATTTCTCTACTGACTGGACGGAAAGATGTTCAGTTCCTGAAGTAATACAGATATGCCAAAAATATAATAATCTGCATCCCTATGTGATCACATTGCCTGAGAAAAATAAACATTAATTTTAAGGTATAATTAAAAGAGTAGACTTGCTCATAGAAAAGGAATGAGAGGAACGTCTCTGGAAAGAACGACTGCTAATAACATCTTCAGACAACTCAGGCTTGGGCTTTGCTTCTCTGAGATTTTCATCCAAATGAAACTACATTGCCTTGCAATATTAATTACAGCTCATTTCAGCCTGCTGATTGCCTACCCTACAGACAAACTTACAGACAATTGCATCAGTTCAGGCAAAGCAGAAGATTACATCATTGCTGTCTCACTGCAGAACAGCTGGCATGAAATATAACATTTTAGATGTCACTGACCTTTTTTTTTACTTTGGTTTTTCCTATCAAGGAAGTTAAAGAAAGCTGTGTTTTGTAGTTTCTACATGATTGGATTTGAGTACCACAAACTAGAATACCCAATCCTCATACACATACATGCCAAGGGCCCACCAATTTCTCACAACATACAGCCCCCTCAGCATCCAGAGGCCAGGGTACAATCCCTCACTATACATTCAGCAACAAAGGCAGCCACATCTGTGACAATCTGAAATAAACACTTGCTAGAAGCCACCTCAGATGGGGTTAGTATTTGTCTGTACTCACCAGAGATGGACACCAGCGTTGCCAAAGCCAATACCAGCAAAAGCACTTGCCAGGTGCATGTTGGCTCTTGCTTCACGGTCTTCAGGGTTTCTGATGGCTCTGTGCACCATGGAGGGAATGGTACCAGTGAATTCACAGATTGGTGATTCAGGAGGGAGAAGGAAGAGATGGCTTATTTATGGACAGACAGACAAAAATCTCTAAGATAAGCTGAGATAAAAATGCTGGAAATAGGATCAGGTTATACTTCAGTGAGAAAACAATCATACTTCTGGAACACTAAGTAGATCACACTGGCTCAGTGAAGGGCAAGCTTCCTTTAACTTTTCCAAAAACCGAGTAAATACAGTGAATTTAACCATATTCATCTCAGTGGTGATTCAAACAATTCTACTTAGGAGCTTAGCCAGTTCTATCTATGGCTCCAAAATCACATCAGCTTTCTCACCATCTCATTAGGTGGTGGTCTAGACCCCAACACCTGTGTGGTCCTTGCCTTCCTACTCCTCAGGCTCTTTGTCTAGTTTGACAAGAAGGAGAAAAAGTCTCATGAATAGATTCTAAAGGAATAATAAAAAACTATTTTGACTAGCTAGGTACCATAAAAATTCTTTTACAGAAATCCCCCACATTGGTATTTTGGTATACAAAAGCTGCATACAGGCTAAAACTTTATCAGTAGGGATAAAAACCAACACTTATTCTAAATGGAAGGTCTTCTGAGTAGGTTTTCAATAAATGCACAATTTTGCACATTCATAAGTGCATGTAGTTACCTTCTTGATGGATGTGCATCTTAATTTATATCGAAGGCCACAAGTCAGCAGTATTTTCTTCAGTTTGTTACATATTCCCCTTACACTGCCATAGAAAGGAGATTCTTGAAAAAATATGTAAATGATGCTCTAAGTTTAACTGAGCAGCTTGAAACTCAGGACTTCTATAAAATAGATTCACAGAGGCATTAAAATGCTACTTCCTCAGGACAACCTATTAACCCCAATTTTCCTTTCAAATTTTATTTGAAATTTTTTTTTTCTTTATTTAACAAAAATTTCAAGGTAGAAGACAAAAGTTTGATGTCGCATCCTGCCTTATTTTAGCCCAAAATTCTTCTAAGCATCCCTTTCAGGGCACTGAAGACTGCATACACTGCGATGGAGATGGCTGTTAAATGTATTACCTTTTCAAGTACTTAGCCACAATCCGCAGAGCGTGAAGAGCCCAGACGTCACTGACAGGGTTGCTGCCTTGGTAGGCTGGTCGGTGGAGGGGGTTGGAAGGGCAGGGACTGCGCATGTTGTAAGGAAGGGCGGTGTAGGACTCCAGAGCATGGCTGACAGAGAGATTAAAAAAGTAATTATTTAAGGGGAGAGCTCCATTTTACTGCCCTGCTGGCCTTCCAGTGCAGGTTCTTATTTATTTCTGGTGTTTAAGAGAAATACAATCTCATAGACAACTGGGAGAACTGCCTGCTGGGCAGGCACCTTCAGTGTGCTTCACTCTCCAACAAACACACAGTCACTATCTATCAGGTCACACCACGCTTAAAGTTAGGTTGGGTGCATTGGCACCTTCATATGTAATGCTTTTCACTGAAGAGTGCTGTACATGTGCAATGGGTGCATTTCTTCTCTGTGGGACAGGAACTGTAAGAGGCTTTAGCGCTGGAAGCATTATCTTTCTTTTAGAAGTATCAACCTTTACAAAATTGGGGGCATGATATTTAAGCCAAGTGGAACTGCCAACAGTCTCATCTCCCAGATACTTGTGAATCTGACCACATAAAGAAGGGGTACTGCCTACATGGCTACATTTACATGTTCAAAACTACAGACAAACCATTTTCATTGATGAACAAATGCCTCGATTCCATTACAGACACTGAAATTCAAGGTACTTCACCAAGCTTGAGAAATCACAGTTTCATTACTTTAATATACACAGAACCCAGAAGCAAAGCAAGTTCTGGCTCTCCAAATTGAAATGTCTATGCATTTTGTGCAACTAAAAGCTGTAGGTTTAAGATGAAGAAAATTTTGTGCCAAGTGAAAAGCAAATTACAAGAGATGTTCCAAAGGTGGCCATAACTGGGTGAAGACCTGCCAGCATCGCCTTTACAGATTTTTATTGACACATCACAGCTTTTGTTAGAAAATCCTTGTTCTCTATTCCCTGCCACGTCTATGAGACATGATAAATGCTGTCCCAATTCTGATTAGTCATCTCCGTGACCTCTTAA
This sequence comes from Serilophus lunatus, assembly GCA_013399895.1. NCBI lineage: Eukaryota > Metazoa > Chordata > Aves > Passeriformes > Eurylaimidae > Serilophus > Serilophus lunatus. The sequence continues at coordinate 537,422 of VXBA01003169.1, forward strand.
AAAGGGACACCTGATCTCTCTTCCCCGGACAACAACCATTCTGGAAGCAAATGGTTTCTCCAGAACACTGCAAAAAAGATTAGAATTTTGGCAAATGAATGATTTGTTTCCATACATTCTGAAGGAGGCAGTGAAACTAAATAAGAAGAAAGTACAACAGAGCTCACCTTAACAAAAACTGCAAAGTGAGAAAAAAAGATCATCCTTTTCTGCTCCTAAAATATACTTTTTCTACAATCACCATAGTAAAAATACAAATTTGTAATAAATTCAGGTAGCAGAAAACTCACCAAAGCACATCAAAGCCACTGTTGGCCACTATTCGTTCAGGCATAGACAATGTGTGTAAAGGATCAATGATGCCTAATGTTGGCTTAATGGCTCTTGAAGCAATACCTGCAATATATAAGTGAGGAAAATGAGTTAAAGACTTTTTGCAACATAATAGGACAAGACAAGCTTAATGTTCAAACCACCACAATAAGGAGGGAAAATGACTTGAAACTATGAACGCAAAAGTGAAGAGAAAGAAGGAGGAGTGAGGAGCACCTGTGAATTTTGCCTCAACTGGCAATCCTCCCTGAGCAGCCTATACTTGCAAAATGTCTGTGCTGGATGGAATCTGCCATATTCTTAGATGTGTACCTTCTGTGAACAATCAGAGCACAAAACTGGTTTGTGTCTACAATCAATTGTTGTGGCCAATTTCTGCCTTCAGCATCTGTGATAATCATGTCCTTGTTAAGAGCACAGCTGTAGCTTTGAGCGAGCCAGACAGACACGGGCTGATTGACTACTTATAGACCAGAAAACTCTGCAGCTATTGTCAGAACCCCTTAGCACACCCATTTGGGTCCCACGTACAGCAGACTGTATGCCACATAGAATCCACATGTTTGGAAGTAAAACCTCAGAACAGCTATGAAGCTCAAGATGACATTTTAGCCTTAATCTTTATTTGCCAGGGATGAAAAGACCAAAGGAAGACAGTGTCCCTCATTTGCACAGCATCCCAGGCCTGAGGTTTCAAAATTCAGGAAAAGGAACATTTGGTTGTGATTACACAACAAAGAAACAGAAGTCATAAAAGCAGAAAGAAAAACTACAGAGGAAATAAAGAACAGTTGGTTGACCCTGAGTATAAGTAGAAATTTCCTTTGCAATTAACATTTTTTGCCATTTAAGGACTTGAAAGATTTTAGCTTCCTGTTTTGCCTTCAAATTATAATCCAATGTATTACATAGGTATTTCATAATGTTAATATGCTATAAATTTGGCTCAAGAAGGAAACTTTTAAGCTCTTCAAATTTGCCTGTGGCAGTTAAATCAAATAAAGCAACACCTGAGATGACATGCGCTACCCTTTCCTTCAAGGCAAAGAAATAACAAAGACATTGTAAAAGCTGTTGTCCTGCATAGACAAAAGAAACCCACAAAACAAACAAACAAACAAAACCCCCAAACAAAACAACAAAACCTCACCGGTTTTAACTTTTAGTTCTTTGAAGTCAAAAATGGCAACACCAGTGGTTTCACTTCCAGTGCCAGATGTGGTAGGAACTTAAAAGGAAGAATGAGGATAACAACAAATAAGTAATATACAATATTGCAAAATAGATAAATAAAACCACAATAGTAACACAACCAAAAATACAGGAACCAGGAAATCATGGAGGTATCCCTGATACAAAGCCAACAGGTCAAAGAGAAATAGCTACTTTTATCTTTTATCAGTAAAATCAGTCTAACTGAGCTAAACAAGAAAAACTTATGACAGAAACTCTGAAGTAACCACTGAAGTAAATAGCAAAACTGCTGCGAAATACAACTAGAGGAGAAGTAAGCCCAAAGGAAGCTGAAACAGTCACAGTAACTGTTTTTGATAGAAATATTACAGAGCGTAGAATGACTCCCCTTCCCCAAAGCCCTCACTCTCCACACACCCTCCTCCTGCTTTACCTGCAATCAGTGGCTTGAGAGGAACAGTGACAGGCTTCCCTTTCCCAATAGGAGCATTGACATAATCCAGGAATTCTGATGTAGGGCTAGATGCATACAGGTTGGCAGCTTTACAGGTGTCTATTACAGAGCCACCTCCAACAGCAACATAGGCATCAAACTCTCCCTTTTTAGCAAATTTAATGGCGTCCAGGAAACTTGGAAAACAAGAAAGGCTTTCTAATTAGTCAGGATAAAACCAGTACTTAGGGAAACTAACTGTTAAGACCAGCATGCAGGTCAGAGCATTAACTTTAAACAGTGATATGGAATGCTGGGAAGGTCTAGACAGTACTTGGAGAAGTGCACTATCAGAAGTTAAGTAGTACCTTTGGTCTGTTGGCTCCACTCGGACATTATCATACATCTGAAAGTTTATACCATATTTTGCCAAGGAATTCAACACTGCATTTACAGGAGGGAGTTTGGAGAGGTTTTTATCTGTCATCAAACAAACTCTTCTAGCACCGAGATTCTGCAGGTCCTACAATAACAATGAAATTAAAAACCGGATGACTGGTAGAAAATCATTTACTGAACAACTTAAAAACTAATCCAAAACAATGGACCAATTAATAATAATAAAAATCCAACCTAAAAAAAATGGTTATTGTAAAATTTTTAAAACCATATCAGCTGAAGAAAAAGAGCATTAACCACACACATACGGGATGCAGAAAGCAGCATAAAGTTTAAAACTGCCAAACTAATAAAGTAGAATTCTTATGACAGAAGAAAACTAAAGTTGTTGAACCACATGAAACCACTTAAGACTACAGTAAAATGTAAAATATTTTTATAGTATTTTTTCCTACACAATTCCGGTGACAATAAAAAGCCCTTTTCACAAGTTGTCTCCCCTAACTGCCTACCAAAGAACGGCATTAAAATCTTGAACATTTAATACTGAATATTAATTTATTGATGAAAAAATCATAGCAGCAAAAGAAAAATATTGCTACATCCTAACCCTTGCTACATTAATTGCCACAGGAATCGGGCAACGTAATATATGCACAATACATGCAATACAATGCAATTCTAACTAATTCTAATGCTGTTTAAAGACAGAGGTTCTGTTTAATTTCATTTACTATCTTAGTATTATCTTACTTTACAAATTTGGAAATAAAAAAGAGAACTGTTAATGTCAGAAATACCGAGAGAAGAGGAAAAAATGATAAATGAAAAAAGCCAGTGATAAAGGCAAACTGGAACAATGTGCTCAGGTGAATCATCTCAAACTGCTGAAACAAAAATTCTACATTTTCACGGTGCAAACTCAGAGCTGAATGAGTATCTAGCTAATTTAATGGAAAGTCTCTGATTCATTTAAAAAGCTCTAGGAAGAGACAAAAGTGACCTTGAGAAGATCCTGGTGAGTCACCAGGATTGAAAACCTTCTGAATAAATTCTCAGTCAGAGAAAAACATTGTTGCACAATCTTAACAAATCATCAGTGATCTAATTATCCCTCCAACTGCATTTCATGTACTCACACCACAGCAACACTGATGCAACACTATTCTGTTTTTTAACCCAGCAGTACTTTCCAACCTTTTTGCACTGGAGTATGTGACCACCCATACTGCAAAGCTGTGGAGATTCAGATGTGCCATATATAAATTTTCTCTTATAAAATTGACTGATAGCACCATCAGCACTTTAGAAAGTAACTTTTCATCAGAGATAGACATACACCATGGCACCTTACCATGCCAATCTCTTTTGTAACTCCTTCTCCATATCGAATGTTTGAAATGGCCATCTACAAAACAAAAAAAAATTGGGTTTTTTAATGGAGAAATAGTATCTACTTCCACACAGCCAAAGTGAAATATAAATATTTAATAATGCAAATATTTGTTAAATGCCATACTTGGCAGTTAGTATTTTGTATACTACTTTTAAATCAAATACACTTAATTATTAAATCTACCTCAAATGCATAGTCCGTATTTCCCAGGGCAGGCCGCTCAGGGACTGGAATGGAAATGAAACATTAAAATTAGGGAACAGAAAGTGGTATCAGTCTGTTTCTCAATACTGAAGTTGACAGATTCCCTTGTTTTTAGAATCACTAATATATTTGCACAGATCATCTCAGCTTGTCTGGACAGCAGTTTTTTTCCTTTGTTTTTTATGAGATTAAATGATCTAAATGATTTGATTAATATAATTCAGCAAAACAAATACAGTTTTTTCCTTCTTTCAAGAATTAATTATTTGCTATAAAACCCAAACAAGTCAGCTGGAAATTTGCTTTAGAATGTTTGCAGTCTGCAAGGACCAGAACAGCACATGATAAATAGAACTGAGTATGTGTAGAGCATACAGGTGCTACATACAAGCTGAGAGGTGCTAGAAATGCGAAGGGGATACATGATAACCTTCAGAACAACTTTTAAGACAAATCCATGAGACAACCTCCACATACACCTGGATAGAGAACATCTTTTGTATGTGTGGGAGCAATACTAACAGTTGTTTACACTTTTTACTTCTGCTTAGTCCTGAACCCACAGGTGAAACTGAATTGCTTGCTAGAAAATTAAGAAACTGCATGCATTGCTAATAATAAATACTATCAACTTTTCTTAGAAGAAAAGATATTTACAAAGACAGTATTTCAGTCATAGCCTCTCTCTGTCATTCTTGCATGAATTATCACAAAACTCAGTTTCTGGCATACCCTGATTTTGCCACAGAGGGAAACAAACTACATCAACTGACACGCCCATTCTTCTCCAAGAAAAGATCAGATGAGGCACTCTGCTCTTCCTGTTGAAGTAATGCCTTACATCTGCTATATTAGTTGAAAATACGCAGTCTGGATTCAGATCCAATGAATCAAACCATGATAATGAGTCTTACAGACACTCTGGGGTGCACTGAAGCACTGACCCACAACAGTAACAGATAGATGTATTAAAATCCTTTATGCACTTTCTATTCAAGCCCAGGCCAGCTGCTATCAGCTCTTTCATTACCACCTCTTGCTTGACCTCTCCTGGAGCTTGAGTCTGCTGTACTTTCAACCATTAATTTGGCAGGCTAAGAAAATATCCAAACCATTTGCTCTCTTGCTTTCTAACAGTATAATAGATGTCCTCTTGTTATATTCTTGAGCCAAACAACTTTCAGGACAAATTTTACTGAGTTCAGGAATCGCGCTGTTTACTCAAACACTGCCAAAAACACAAAAGAAATCTTTTTCCTCCCTCTACAGTCACTGTTAAACCAATTCTGACTGTAGAGACTTACTGAATTGATATTATCTTGCTACACTATAGACTCAATTGCTACTTAAATCTTACAGAGAGTGCTCTTAGTTCAGGCTTCTGTTTAGGAAGAGCTTAGTTCAAATTGAATGAGTAGGTCATCAAAAAGACCATCAGAAGAATGAGATTCTACTTCTCAGCTATGCTATTGTCTTGCTGTATGACAGTCTTGGGCAAAACAAGTATCTGAACATAGATATATCTCTTCCATACGTGAAGTGGTAATGGCGATGTTTTAAAAAGTGTCTTAAGTAAAGCATGTGAAGCCAAGCTTCTCAGAATTACACATTATTGAAATTATGGCCCAAATTACTAATTTTTAGCAGACCTACAGACCAACCAGCTACCTGGAGACCGGCACAGATGGTTATTCCCATAGCCTCCCTATAGTCCATCCTCCCACGATGACTTGGTTACTCAGTGCAGCTCTCCTGCTCTTACTCCACAACCCTGGCCTAAGTGAGCTGAGTTCTTGGTCTGACCGTACAAAAAGCCTATGGAGATTTAATTCCCCAAGACAAAGTGGACCTTTGTGAATAGCTACTCTTTGTCCACATTGCTGTTTCTTTGCTAATGTAACAGGTGTGTTATCCAAAAGCAGATCTAAAGTGGAGATGGTTCAGGTGATGACAGCAGTAGTAGCAGCCAGAGCAAATTCTTGATCAACTTGTCCCACAGTATGGGGAGGGAGGGTCAGGAGGCAGTAATTGTGCTTTATGAGGGAACAATGGATCTCTCCAACAATAACCACTACCACTGTACAGTTGCAAAGTAACAGACTGCTTACTTTATCCTTTAAGCTGTTCTCTTTCCCACCTGTTACCTGCACCCTCTGCCCTGGTTACACCGATACATACAGCTCTGCAGGGCCGCGGTCTCCTACAGAATTACTATGGAGACACAAATTAAGCCTTACCTTGGGAATAAGTGTGGCCGTGGCTTGGGCACCGACATCTAGTTAAAGCGTCAAAAACACAAACAAGAGAGGTATGGTTAAAAGGGGAAGCTGACGCAGATAAAAGAATTTGTCCTTGCCTAAAGGTCTCCTGGAAGCACCATTCCAAGGGCCTCCAGCTGAGCCCGGCGGTGCGCGGCGGGCGGGGGGACGGAGCGGCCGCTACTTTTCGCTCGCAGTACGCGGCCCCCACCCGGCCCCGGCCCCGGCCGCGGCGGCGGCCCCGGGAGGAAAACCCGCGGCCGCCCCGTCCCGTCCCGTCCCACTCACGCCGCCCGCTCCAGCTGCCGCAGCAGGCGGGCGGCCCTGGCCCGCCCCGCCGCCATCGCCCGCGCTGGGCCCGACCGGCACCGGGACCGGCACCGGGACAGGGATCGGAACAGGGACCGGGACAAGGACGCGGACGGCCCGGCGGCAGCGCCTCCCTCCGGCCCCGCGCCAGACACACGAGTGACCAAAACCGGGTTTTGGTTTCCGCCGCTTTCAGGCGACAAACAGGACCCGTCCGCACCAAGCACCGCCCCCGGTCAATGCTCCCGCGGCCACCGAACTGCAAACCCCAACCCGCGCCCCTTCCGAGGCAATCAAAGCCTGATTGCCAAAATATACAGCACGGAATGCCAATGAAGAGCTACTAAAGTGTAATTAGGACTGAGTGAAAGTCATAGTGTTACGGAAAAAATAATGAAAGTAGTATATATAGTAGGATACTGGAGAGTGAAAATAAAAACGCCACGGTCCTGAGCATAGGGCAATTTAAGTGAAATACTTTTCAGACGCTTTTCAGTGGTGCCCAGTGACAGGATAAGGAACAATGGCCATAAACTAAAACACAAGAAGTTTCACCTCTATATGAGGAAGAATTTCTTTACATTGAAGGTGGCAGAGCACTGAACAGGCAGCCCAGGGAGGTCATGGAGTCTCCCTCTCTGGAAGCATTCAAACTCCACCTGGATGTGTTCCTGTGCAACCTGCTCTAGGTAACTCTGCCTGCAAAGGGGGATTGGAGTGAACGATCTCCAAAGATCTCCTTGAACTCTACCAACTCTGTGAGATGACATGGTAAATTACAGTACAGAATGGATGAAAATTCTGTAACCATATTTTTAAGATGCTCTAAGCTATGCTGCTTAGCTGACAACAAAGAGTAGTGTATCAGTATTAAGCAAAGGCAATACTGGATTCTGACACAGAAAGCATCATACTGCCATGCCTTATGTTACGGAGTTGCAAAAGAGGTTAATGCATCAAAAAGGGAATTTATCTGCAATTACGTTTTTAAAGGCAGACAGCTGGCATACTTTGGGTCCTTAGGAAAGCAAAAGTACTTCAGATATTGAAGATACTGAAAATTTCCATTTTGTAGATGTGCAAATAGCTGATGTCCCTGCCTACAGGTTATGACTTCTTTTATAATCAACAGATTGCGTTAGAAAATCTGTACGATTTCTTAGGCCCCACAAAGAATCTTACAGTAAGTTTTGACATTCCTTTTGTAACTCAGCCTGAATACCAGAGCTGAGTGGAAGAAGTTGACTTAACAGAGCAAGAGCTCCACCATCAGGCCACTTGCCAGGAGCAGAAAACAGAAGCCACATCTCTCTATCTGTGGCTGCTACTCCACCAAAACACAGGACAGAGCTGCAGTCCATCTACCTGAACACGGGACAGCTCTGCTCGGCTTCAGTCCCGTCTAGAAATGCTGTAGGCACTGCCAGCTGTGAAAGCAACATCACTTGTGAAACATATCACTGTGAAACACCCGGCCTGGAGGGAACAGGGGCTCCCAACCCCCTTGATCCAATCTCCCTTGGATGCAGAACACAGCCCTCCTCGACTGCCAGCTAAGAGCCAAAAGCAGGACATTTTAGAAAAGCCAGAGCGCATTTATTGACAAGTATGTGTGTGAATAGAGCACCGGGCGGGAGGCTGGCAGCGACAGTCCCTTCCCACGCCTCGGTGGGCATCCCCAGCCCGAGCTGCACACTGTCCCTCATGCCTTCTTCCTCCTGCCACCGCCGGCGCCACGGCCCGCAGACTTTTGCTGCTGCTGCCGCCGGGCTCCGCTCTTCTTGCCGCTGCGGCCAGGCCGCTGCTGCCGCCGGCCGCGCTTGCCCCGCTGCGACTGCTTCTTGCCCTTGTGGGCAGCGGCCGCCTCCGCTTCCTCCTGACGCAGCTGCTTGTTGACAGCGCGGGTGATGTCCAGGACCGGCTTCTTCCTGCCCATGTCCCGCAGCAGCTCCAGCTGCCGGCTGCGCTCGGCCGCCAGGTTTCCCAGCAGCGGCTCGAAGCGGCGCTTCTTGCCGCCGCTGCGGGAGGGCGGCTCCGCCGGCTCCTTCGGGAGCCGCGGCTGGAAGCGCCCGAGCGAGGCGGTGGACACTCGGGCGACGCGGGCGACCTTGCGCAGCTCCTCGCGGTCCTGGTGGCCGGTGGGGTGCAGGGGCGCGGCGGGCGCGGCGGGCGCGGCGCTCCCGGCGCGGTGCGCTCGGGCCAGGTTGCGCAGCCGGTTCAGCTCGTTGCGCGCCACCCG